>OZ022416.1:6763516-6817301 GCA_963989365.1 Rhimphoctona megacephalus | reverse complement strand
GGTACGAAGATTACCGAGTACGAATGTTGTCTGCACGTACACACAAACACGCTTGCCTGTGTAAGGATTCGATACACGTGAATTTATAATATACACTATCATTGGGAATATGCATACTTACGTGTGTATATGTATATAACACACTCAACGAGTCTTACTTAACGAGTGGACAATCGGCGCGCAATCTCCGACGGATTATTCGGTATGATACATAGATGGATACACCCGAGAGTGAGGCTCTACAAAGCTGTGTATCTCGCCAATATTTGACTAAATCATGAACAATGTTTGATTGTACACACTCGCGAAAGAGAGGGAGGGAGAGAGAGAGAGAGAGAGAGAGAGAGAGAATAAAGCTCGTAGTAGTGTACGGACCAGGTAGCTGTCTCCGGGAAACTCTCGTCCCTCTATGAAAGTTTGTGTTTGTATGCATCTGCATCAGTGATGGCATACGTACAGTTATACCAAACGTATATTTCCTGTGGATCTATATTCTGCGATGCACTAGTCGTCGACGAATGTACTGCACATACATCAGAATGCATACAATTATGCATATACGCGTATATAGATATGAATACATACAGGATCTTCCAGAACAGACGATCCTCCAATGTTCTAAAATGTGCTATAAGTTAGAAAAACTGAAAAAGTCCTGTCATGCAAAATGATTAGATTTGCCGATCAAGCTTCGGTTAAATCGAAAATATTACCAGGAAATTGAGATAAGAAGATTTTTGTCTTCATCCCAAAATCAAATGAACTTTTAAAGTCTTGAAAATTGAAAGAAAATTAAATTGTAATACCCAATGTTATTAATAATCGATACGATCGATAATTGTCAATGCACTAAAATAGAATCTCTTTTGATTAAACTATAGACTGCAAGGTAACGATTTTTTTTAATGGACCCGATACATGTCTATGTGTGTAGATACTTACGGTAAAACGAGATAGTTCTCTCGCTCGAATAACGAGTGAAGAGGAGAGATAGATAGCAAAGGGAGTCTGAAGGGATGTAGCGGTGGTAAAATGGCTAGGAAGACGATGGAATGGCTAGGATGGATGGAAGATATATGTACGTATGTATAATATATACATATAGTATATGGATACGCGGATGAGAAGGAGAGAGGCGATGAGAAGTTGAGCTTGCGTATGTACAAAGTGGGGACGTTATATGTCTATACGAATATGTACGTATCTAGTGCCAGCAATAGGAAGGGCGTAACCAACGTCAATTTACGTGATGAAACGTACGAATTACGTCTTTTGATTTTCAACCAGGCGATATCTACGTATTCAGCGATAGATATGAATGCACACACAGCAAACACGTTAAACACAGAGGCGTTTACTCGTGTTCGTGATAATGCTTGCTCGTGTATATTTCTCGTTGTTATATCCAGCTACGTTTGTAATCGGCCAACGATAGGAGCCCGAGAGCTCCGTGAAAAAGTTTTCGTGTAAGGCACGAGCTGGGTTTGTTTTTGCGAATAAAAAAATTCCTTTTTTTCATCCCAGCGGATAAAAAAATGTTCGTAAAAACAAACTCAAATAAAATTCGGGCACCTTTACATGCTCGATTAAATGAAGTTCGTGGAAACAATAAAAATGATTTTATCTTCGACATCTATTCGAGCTATGAAATCGAACGTGCCAGAAAAATGGAAATTAAGTCTCGCTTTTTTTTATAGAGTCCGTAAATAAAATTTTATTTTTTTTTTTAAATAAAAGGGGGCATTCCCTACAGCTTTTCCAATTTTTGAACTCCCAAGTCTAAACTTGAAAATTGATAAGACCGAGATAAAATTCGATAAACGGGAAGTTTCAAGTATAGCTGTTGTAAAAATATTGGAAATCATTTAATACGCGAATTTTTTTTCTCGAAATATTTGTTAATTATTTAATTTACAAATTTTTATTATTACGTTTTCTGATGTAATAATTTTTTGCAGATTGGTTAGGTTTGCCCTTGCACAGGCCCATTAGATAAGGCAAGATTTTATTTCTAATGAATATCAATATCTAATCAACGACAAATAAAAATGTAAATTCTCGAATTTCTATCGAATCAATTTATAAATTTGTTGAGCAGATCTATATAAAAATATGAAGTCTGCCGTGAAAGACAACAAATATTGACGCATCTTTTCGCTTACATTGCAAAATCAATATTGCAATACTTTAAATATTAACAAAGTTCAATTTAAAATAGAATATATAACAGATTAACGTGAATAAATCAAATAAAAATATGAGAATAATTAATAAAAATTATTGACTTAAATCAAAATTTTGTGACATCCTAGCTCTCCCACTGTTTCGTTACATACAACAAACAATTCGTCAACATTGAATAATCTCTTTTGTCAAGGTAAATAATATACATTTGCAAGTATATACACAGGGAGAGAGTATTATAAAGTTATATTCATGAGCCTCGAATTTGAGCACCACATTTTCGATGACTACACGTGTGTTTACCCCGTTACTAATGTAAACCGAATAAATTATTTTTGGATTTAATCAGGCACGGCTTATATCCACCGTCTAGCGGTTTTGACCATGTGCTAATTGAGGAGCAATCGAACAACTACTTAAGTGTGTCAAATTAAAATATTCGCGTGGCGGTTTATATATCATAAAGCTGATTACGTACACGTATACATATGCGAGTATTACACTAGTCGAAAAAAAAACCGGTAACCCACATTAATTTAAGCATCACATTTCGGATACGTTCTTCCGTCGGTTAATGTTTTTTCCAGATCAAATTCATTTGTACGACAGGCGTTCCATTTTAGATTTTCAAACCCAATATATAAGACAAACTTTATAATTGTATGCGCTCTACCGATTGGCGAAGAGTCCTCAATCGAATCGAAGAAACATTTATATATATATATATATATATCATGAATTCTTATAGAGGGTGTCATAAAAAATTCGATCGCCACATACAGAATGAGTGGATCGCGAAATTCTGCGGTTAAAAATGCTTATTCTGTGTTTTCTTTCGATGTACCGTTAATGAGTTATCAATTAATTAGTAATAGTCAATCCGGTGAGTGGTAAAGAGAAAGTGGGGATCAGGAACCAGCCGATACGCGGGAGCGTAATCGATTAATGTTTACCACTCCTATTTTTGCTAGCTTGTGTTCCGGATTGGCTAGCACTGATTACGTAATATCTCATTAACGATATAAGGAAGACAAAAATGAATGAGTACTTTATTTTGTAGAATTTTGCAAGGTATATCAATTCTTTGCAGCTTGAGCCTGATAATTGGAGCTCTTTGTACTCAAAGCATAGAATTCGTCTCGTTATTGTCAGTGCTGATACACGGGTAACGACGATGATCAAGCTAGCATATGATGCGCCGTTGAGCGCACGGAAAGAATTAAACAATAATTTTTACCATGAATTTCACAGCAAAGATTACCATGATACATTTGAACGTGGGGACAAAATGGCAAAACGTGTTTATTCGTAAGCGATAAGTTTTTTTTTTTATCTTGCGAAACATAAAATTTCAAATACTACGATATGTTGGCGTTTACACTTGTTGGGAAATGTAAAATTTCGCTCATGTAAAATTTCGAAATAAACATTGAAATAATCGTCATAGGTACGGCACTTTTTCAAGGGCATTTCTTGAAGACATAAAATAATGAAATACACGGTAAAATTTCACTTGTATCACACAATTTTTTAATTTTTGTTTTGCATATTTAACTGGATATCAAAGTTTACTAGATACTTCGGTCAAATTTTTTATTTTAAACAAGAAATTTTAATAAATTTTCATGAAAATTTGTGTTTTGTTCAGTAATAATCTTAGAAATTGCTGGCTGTCATCTCACTAGTGTTACTGTACGATATTTTTTCAAATTTCATTCTCTGCGTACGACGTTTATATAAATTTAATGATATATCGTTATCTAACACGTTGGTTTGCTTAGGTGCAGTACGATAAATTGAAATTTTCGTCAAAGGATTAGGGAAGCGTATGATTGTCGACATTGAAAGTGTCTTCCTTTTCTTAATTATAAAATATAATCCTCCTTTTAATGGCACGTCCGTTGGAAACGAAAACACGTATCGAAAGAGGAATCGCGAGCGTATCTCAGATTTATAGATATCATTAATATATCACACTCGCGTTTTCGATATGTATGCTGGTATATATGGTACATCATACGTGCTATCTAACTTAATCTTTCCAAGAACGGGACGATGGAAAATATTATAATATCATGATGAGGTTCCGACGCTGAGTAAATCCACCGAGGCAAAGAAGAGCAAATTCTGCGAAAATCCATACAAGGAAAAGCGTCGATTTCGTGCAAAAATTATGAGAAGAAATTCTACTCTCCCGTGTATTCCATGAGGAGACTTCCGGCCAGAATTTTAAGAGAAAAGAGAGAGAGAGAGAGGGAGAAAGCGTGCGAACTCATCATTTTTCGCGAAAGATCGCGACGACAGTGACCCGAGGAGAGAGAAGTCTCCCGGGTGTTTTAATATTTTAGGAAGTACGCGAACCCTCCGGCACTCTCTTGCACTGAAATGAAGAGCAGCCCCAAGCAGAGAAAAAGAACGAGGCAGAGGGAGATAGAAAGAGACAGAGAACACTCCTTCATCGTGATACTATGTGAGAGCCTCGGGTATGGGCTCCAACATTTTTCCGCGGACACCACGTCGTTTTGATATCCCCTCTTTGTTTCCAGAGTGTTGGAGAGAGACCGATGGCTAAAGTGGAAGTGAAAAACGTGAAAAGAGAGAATAAGTAGGGAAAACGAACGAAATATTACATGCCTGATGAACAGTCGAACAGTCGCATATGAGGCAATGGAAGCAAAGTGCACCAAATCCTAGGTTTAGAGCTTATTTTGTCTACTTTATTTTTCATTGTCTCATATTTTTTAGGTATCATTAAATAATTATGTCTAAAAAAAAAGCCATAAAACACCATTTTTTCCCACCGTTATGTGATGATTAACAAATGAATCAATAAATCCGTTACAAAATACATTTAAGAATGAAATGTAATTGCAAGAAGTCAGAACAGCAGAAATTTGGTAAAAAGAAAAACAAAAACAGAATCCTTTCTCAATATATTCAGGAATAAACTATTTCGCAAAGTGATCATCATATTATTGATACATTAGCGATGTGAAACAAAATTATTTGATTGATAAAACAGTTAGTGTTTTATACATTGGTGCTGTTTTATTTTGGAAATGATAGTGCTATTTTTTCTGTTGTTGGCTGCTTCTCCATTCGTTTTACTATTCTGAATATCTTATCGAGTGAAAGAAGAACGAGAGGCGTTGCCTAGTCGTTCAAACAGGAAGGAGTCTGAGTGTATACATATACACGTCACAAAAAGCTCTTCAAGTTCCATGCTACGCGTCCGGTGTCAAGATTTCGTCCAGTTCGTTCTTCCCTCTTCTCGCTATCTCTCCGCCGATTCCCTTTTTTCACCTCTTATTTTTTTTCGTCTTTCTTATTGCTCAGTCTCTTCTCGGGTATTCTCGCGTTTCTCCGAGCACACACGCGACGAATGCAGACGCGAGAAGGAGGAGGAGCGGTGGTCTTTAGGAAGGATCAGAGCCTCAGAGAAATGGAGTTTTGGCGATAGGGGAGGGATAGAGATAGATGAGATTAAACTCGAAGTCCTCCTTTTCCTTCAAGTTTCCGGCTCTCTTTTTTCTCCCTCTCCCCCCCCCCCCCCCCGCCCCTCCTCTCCCTCTCTGTCTTTCTCTTGTTCGTTGAAGAGCGTGCGTTTCATAGTACCGAGGCCACGAAACTTCGTACGAAGGGGAATTTGTCTCTCGCGAAGCCGCGAAGCCCATCAGTGAGAGCGAGCGATTCGCGCGCTGGCGTGAACACACATATACTCGCGTTGCCATCGCTACGGCGCTCATGGGGCTATATGATGACGAGTTCGCGGCCACGGGTTCTGTATCAGCTCGACAGCTGGTTGGCGGAGACTCGAGCCTTCCCCTCCCTCATCCTTGTGTAGCGCTGTTACGCTCTCTCTCTCCCGCTATCGTATTCGTATTCGCGCTATCGCTCTCGTCTTCTCTCTCCCTCCCTCCCTCTCTCTCTCTCTCTCTCTCTCTCTCTCTCTCTTTGGTGCGCTGCGGATGCAGTGGGGTCGAGAGGAGAAACGCCACAGCGAGATATTGACGCGGCGGTAGAGGCAAGGGCGACCTGAAAGGAAGACAGAGAAAGCGGGAGAGGAAGAGCGAAAGAGATGGAGTGCGATCGAGTAAAAGTAGGGGGAGGAACAGAAACGGAAAGAGACCATGATAGGGGAGAGAGAGAGAGAGAGAGAGAGAGAGAGAGAGAGAGAGAGAGAGAGAGAGGGAATACACCAAGAGGCAAGAAGAGAGATCGTCCCGACTCCACTACGCAGGCTCGTTCAACATGGCCGACTTTGGTACCGGCAACTATACTTATGTACATGTATGTATATATACACACATCGTTGGCATGAAGATTACCAATACGATCAAGAATCCCGCTATCCCTATATATGTTCTATACACATATTCACACATACAGCCCCAAAAGATACGGAATTTTATACATTTACTGTACACTTTTTGGTACTTGTGCTCGTAATCGTACATACGTGTACAGTCACTCCCAGACTTCTTACGGAGATCGCGATATACGCCTGCATCGTGAGACATATTTCTTCGATGGCGTAAGAATACACAATGAGAGATCAAGACACTATTTTTGAAAAAAAGAACAAAAATCACATGAAGAGAAATTATTTACTAGAGTAGCAACTGTTTACGTGTTTCAGTACAAATGATTTGCTATCTCTGCGAAATTTTGTGACATCGTTACGATAATTTTGATATGTGTGTTCAAAATATTTTGCTCTCGTAAGTTAAATATTATTCAATCGGCAATGAAAAATTTGTTCAGTTTACTGAACTCGGTAAATTAAGTTGCGTCCGAGCTTTCGAAAAGCGAGTTAATCGTCATTCGCGTACGTATAAACTTGCTATCCATGAGCGACGCCATCAAAGAAAGTCTTTAAAGAGAATAAATTTCATCAAAATTAACCATATAGTGCACTTTTTAACGTTCTAGTTCGAGCTCATAAGAAACTTTGTTTACATTTACACTGTTTATTTTAGTGGAATGTACAAAATAAAAATATGTTCCTATTTCATCGTTATTTTTAATACGTTCGAAATGTTTTCAAGCCGAATTAGGTATTTCATCTTGAAGAAAAAGTTGTCAAGAGCAACATAAAGCATTGATCGACTAACATAAAAATAACACGAAAATATTTCGATCGTTATTAAAAGATAAAACGCGATATTAATAATAAAAAAAAATGATTTGCAGAAGGAAGTATATAAACGCCTACTGCTTGTGTAATTCAATGGATTCCCAAATAGAATTAATCAAAGAAGATTACCGAATACGATTGTATTTTGGTTCGAGGGTGCCAAATGTGATTAAACAAAGTGTGGACGAGCCGATTAGTGCACGTCCCCATTAATTCTTAGGTGTTTATAAAAATCATTGTCCGAACTCATGACCCAAAGGGTTGATGATCGAAAATGTGCATATAATGTTGGGGTATTCCTGTTCACACTCCGGAACTATTTGAAATAATATAATAAAATGTACGGGCACTGGAATATGCATCATTTATTACACAATTCCCACTGAACAGTTATTGGCTGGGTGCACGTACATATACTACTTTAAAAATAAGTGTGTATTGCGTATACGTTAAGCCTGAAAAAATGCGGAGCATGATTTTAGGTGGCGCTGACAGTATGCATGAATATGTAACACACTGATAATTGAATGGTATTAGTATTTTCGTGCACCCTGCCAATAGTAGCTGTAAATTTTATTATTATCCAACATTCCTTTACTAATTTAGGCTCCCAAATTTCTTACTGATCTGTTATTTTCTGGAGGATATAAAAAAATCATATTCTTGAATGAATAATAACCTATTTGCTGCAAAACGAAAAATGCAGGGTCATTGAGTTTGTTACTTAATTATTATGAAATAACCATTTTCGTTTCAAATTTTTTAATTGTATTCATTTATTTTCAAAGAATACACGATATTCTAAGTTAAGGAGGAACATCAGTTTCAGCCAAAATGGTGATAGCTCAATGAAAATTTGAGGATATATTAATGGATATATTTTCTATGGCCTCTCAAATTTTTAATTGATTTCATTCAGCCATTTTCTAATAAATCATTTCCAAACCTCGAATCTTTAACATGTATAACCTAACTTTTCACATTCAGAAAAATTAACAACCGTCGACAAGTTAGAAAAAAAGATAGGGCCTATATGACTACGTGTTAAACATTCGACATTTGGAAGTGATTTATTAGAAAATGGCCGAATGAAATCAATTAAAAATTTGAGAGGCCATAGAAAATATATCCATTAATATATCCTCAAATTTTGATTGAGCTATCACCATTTGGCTGAAGCTGATGTTCCTCCTTAATACCTAGCCCTGAGTAAATTAAATGATTGATGATTGTGTAAAAACAAAATAAATATTTATGTTGTCAAATCCAACACCAAGAATAATAATAATAATAATAAAGTAGCTGAATCCAGCATCGTACTGAAGTAGCGCATACATATAGAAGATTCGTGCAGACTATGTCCATTGGGAGAAACAGGCGATCAGGTGGGTGCCGGGGATCTACGCAAACGGAATAGACGATTCTGTGCATGCACATGTTGCTTTCACGCGGGTCGACGATCGCGTCAAATCTTCTACATGTATGTATGTCCCAGGGAACCCTCGCCAAACGTCCGACGATCGCGCCAGAGACCCTTAAGCCCTGCACCGTGCCCAATTACGCTCTATTATAATCCCTAATAGGATCAAGACGCGGTGGTGCAATATGTACACGGATTGTCATAAACGTCCTGGAATAATACCATAAAACACACGCATCAGCATAACCCCAAAAATCGAACTGTATTATGACGTTCTGCCTCGTTCGCTTTTTTTTTTGTTATTTCCAATTTATTCGCTGCTTATCGGAGGTTTACTCGATCATATGCAAACACAAATAAACCACCCAATAATTCGAGCCAAAATGCACTTGTCGTACCAACAAATCATTTATCCCATGCAACCTTTTTTTGCTTACGGTTATTATTCAGTTAGAAACCTTTTATTGACGAGCCGTGGAGAAAATGAACAAAAATGGAAATGGAACCATCTGGCACACCGTCCTCCCGGTTTTTTAAATGATCAGCTGATCAATTAAAAACTCTGATTGGCTGGTGCAGTCATCCGGAATGATGACCATGCGTATATAAGGACTACCTGAGACCAGGGAGCTTCAGTATTGGAGCTTTCAGCCCTGATTATGCAAACTGTAACGTTTGCGAAACATCGGCAATACGCTGAAACTCTACACGGCATCCATCTGGAAGCCATAAACTATTGTAACAATAATGGCCGTGAAAACCTCAAAACTAGAAAAATGGAAATGTACGGAGTAACGTTTGATTGTGGCAATATTTTTATTTCCTAAATGATGTATATAATAGTCCAGATTCAGATTCTATATGTATGTCCAAATTGGAATATGCACAAAAACTGTTTTGCAGTTTTTCCTCTCTGCTCGAGGGTCTATTTTGTATGAATGATTAATTCATTTTATTCTGCATTCATTCATTCATTCTTCATTCATTAGTTCTTTATTTTATTTGTTTGTCCAATTTTAGATAAACTGTCGTTTGTTATCATCATTTTTATTTTAATCCTATTTTCTATTTATTTTTATTCATAATTTCTTAGTTTCATTTCAATTGCATTAATTCCTCAACTTTGTGTTATTATTATTTGCCTTGTTTCGTACTGTGTCTTAATATCAACCAAGGTGCACCGATGTTTTATTTGTCAATCAAATTAAATCGATCAAATATCTTCATGCACTGTTCTCTTCGGAAAGAGAGAAAGAAGGAGAAAATACGCACGTTCGTCATCAAATCGCTTGTTAGAAATATTGCGATATATTGGAACAACAATCCTCTTGGTGGACGTATATGCCGCATGTACAGCGATGGACATTGGTCAGCCCAAATCCGGGAAACTGTCGAACCGTCACGTTGTACGAATACGATATATACATATGTATTTTACGAAAATATATGAGGAAAGGAGAAATGCACGCGAGGTTATGATTCGTCGCGTGTATGGCATGAACAGCTCATTTATATAGAAGTATAACATTTTTAATAAAAGGCATCGATGTGCTAGTGCAAAATTGGACGATGAAATTAATTCTGTAATTCTTGTGCTAAAATAAATTGATCGCTTTACTAAATGATTAATTGCCTTAGATGCGGTGCTATCGAAGTTTATTGAAGTGATACCCAAAATAAAAATTATTAGCACTAATTCATCAACCCTTCGAACGTATATTAAGTGATTAAAACCGAAACCTCGCTCTCAAAACATTATTTTTTTTTGCAAACGTTAATTTCAGCAAGATTTTCGACATTTAAGGTATTCCTTTCGCGGAGGGCCGTATTTTTTGGGCGCATAAGCAGGGCCCTCCATATTTGTTCATAAATTAGGCTGCATTTTGTTTAAAAAAGTTATAACCAATTATTAGTCCGAACTGTAAACATAAATCGAAAATTTCAGCTTAATTGTGTAAATTATGAAACTTTTTGATATTTTTTGGAGAGCTACAAATGTCAACAACTGCACTGTCAAAGAGAAAAGCTGTACTTATTGTATTTGGTTAAAAAAAATAGTGAAATATGAGTGAAAATACGTATAAAGTACGCAGTGACATTGGTAAAAATGTGAGTCAATTTGTAACGGGCAAAAACAAGAATAGCGTTAAAAATATTGTAAAAACTGCGGAAGATAACATAACCTCTTGAACGTCATGGCTACGAAAAATCGTCTGCTGATCACATTCTTTCAAGTTCTATCGTGAATATTTTCTCCAAACGTCCGGTGACTCTCTGTTTTTATCGTTGCTACGGAATCTTTAGAATTTAATTTACCGCAAGACAGTTTATATCAAACATCTATCATTATTTAATATATGATATATTAAATAGAAATGTGAGCAACGGGTCATCTCCATAAAGTGTCGTGTAAATTAGACGATTTTCAAAGTTATAATTCTTTTCTAAAGGTTCGGTAACCTGACTCGATATTTTTCCAGTGGATTGGGATGTGCTTTTACTTTTATGTACAAAAGAATCCGTGAATTGTCAAATATTCGAGTTCGTGAAAGGAATACCTTAAAATTTCATTTCTTTTAACTTTTCGGATCTTTTGCGATGATATTTGTTTGGAAGCTTTTTACTGAATATTTATAAATGTGACCGTCAATTTGCAATGGTATGATATGTTTTTGTTTTATATTTGATTTTTCGATCTATTTGATGAAACAGTTAATCCGCTGGAACACTAAAAAAAAAGTGTCTGGGTTTGTGTTAGCATCTCATCACACTTGCGAGTGAAAACAAAAAGCAAAGTGAAGGAGCGAGTCGTTAACAAAGGAAAGGCACTAAGAGGACCGATATAGGACCTCTTTCATTTCCGTTGGCTTACATGTGTGTTGAGTTTATTTAGAGGGGTTGAGGAAAGGTTTCGGGGTGGAGACAAGGGCGGTTAGATATACAGAGGTATGTGTAGTAGGAATATGGAGTAGGTGATAGCAGGAGGAGGAATGAGAGGACATTGAGGTCATAGCTATATTCATATAGACGAATTCGTGGTACAACCAAGGACAGCACATAATTAATCACCGTCATCCATCATGATGAAATGACACGCGGTCAGGCACTTCTGTCGTCCTTGTGGATTATAGATTCCATTATCATACGTAGCATGGTGATCGTTCTTTTTTAGTGGATTATAGAATACTTTGGATGATTCGCTGCACTCGACAGATAGAGGAATCAAGTTCGCATTATCGATTGATTTTTTTTTTGTTTTTACACGAATAAGTTATGTATTTATATTTATTGATGGGACTGTAGATTACGCATGTATGCACTATATCGATTATCGAAAATGTACATAAGAAATGTTTTTTTTATTGCAATTTTAAAAAAATCGTATCGACTATGAGCCGAAACTATGTGGATTCTTAGACAAAACTCTGCGAAAAGACAAATTTTAAGAAAATTCATCGATTTTGAATTCGAAATCGTTATTTTTCAAGAACTCTATATCTTTTTTATGAGTTCGAGACCAAATCTGTGTATTCAAAGTATTGCAAAATTTATATTCAATTGAACCCTGTGATTTTTATTTAATGACATCGGGGTTAATTTAGTATTTATACACTGATGATAGAGAAAAGAAAATAGTAATTTAACCATGTGCAGACAGACGAAATTCTTCACTCAAATTATAATGTGATCTTTTTTAGTTTTTAGTGCAAGTTAGTTATGAATAGTGCTTGCTGGATAACAGTTGGTTCAACTGATGAATAACACCAAACGTAAATCATGTATTGATATTATTACAGTATACAGGTGAAGAGTATATTCAAACCGGTTGAAACGCTCTTCAGGTTCAATCGTTCGTTCTTGGTTACTGGAGCATGTAATTTATCCCGTGTAAATTTCATCCCGTAACTGTGCTGTACAAACTTCGTGTCAATAGCGTCCAAGCTACATAACAATTGACGTAAATAGATTAAACGTGTACAAAAAGGTGTGGTTATTTGAAAGCCTGCTAACAATTTTGCTCTCTCCAGTATCTCTTAGACGTGCATCATGATGCAAACAGAGACAAATAGCTCTCTGATAATTATTTTACAACGAATTGTCAATTTTTATAACCTTACGATTCAAATTTTCGAGGCTAATATGAAAACAATGATGAAGAAAAAAGAAACGATTGCGAGAAATTAATCCACCTTATAATATTTCAAAATAAAATTTGGTTATGAAAAATCCTAATGAAAGTGGCGACGATCTGTTCCAATCAAAAAGAGATAGCACAAGCAAAAATGTATTTATAATGACGAAAACTATAGAAATAATGTTTTGAATGTCTTCTAGTGCGAGAAATTAATCATTATGTTTTCGTAGAAAAAATAAAAAATAATATAAACAAAAATTGAACAAGATGATCACGTTGAAAAATGATTATTTGTGTAGTTATTCTGAGGAACGTATATTCGGATCGTAGTCAACGCTGTGTATGAACAGAGTTACCGAGTACCGTGTTAGCAATATTGTTTTCACTTCAAATGTCAGGTGCAGTGAAGCGAAAAATTCCCGAATGCATTTGTCGACGCGTGTACACGCGTAAGCAAAAATAAAACGGAGATGAATGGAAGAAGGAAAAGAGAGCAAGGGATTTGGGTACGAGTAGAAGAGGTGGGTGAGGTAAAAGAATGACCCCTGTCGTTTTTCGCTGTGAACCCTCGCCACACGTATAATAGTTGGCATTTTATGCGGCTCTTTCATTTTTATTCGAGGGTGTTACATCTAAACTACGGGGGTCGAGTTAGATCGCCAAATACATATAATACACTACCATTTATGTAGATATATACGTATATGCACGAGTACTGGAGGACAAAAATATATATAGTACAGTAATATAACATATCGATATAGGAAAAACTCCCTTAGGGGTCCAGACTGTTAAACGGTGCGATCTTAAGCCGGATTTCAACCGATTGGCACCCTTCGTCACACTTTCAATGTGAACTAAATGTGGACCAGTCGTAGGAGGGTGTGAGAGCTTAGTTTGTTCTTAAAGGTACTTTACATTTTTGTAGTATCAATGAAATTGATGAACGCTTTTTGTTTTCCCAAATGACAATTACTTTGAAAAACATTAATCACCCGGTGGTTATCGATGAAACATTTTGAAATATTTGTTTTTCAAATCGCTCACAATTTTAGCTAATTTGGGCTAATGAAATTAGTATTCCGAACTGTTGGAAAAAATGTATTGAATATATTATCTCATGTTTATTCGAGTACAATTCGCGTGAATCAAAATAAAGACGAATACGGTCAAGATTAATATAAATATCGTTATGAACTTAATGTTTCTCATGAAAAATCTATGGCGCGGTTACCTTCGACAGTAAAATTTAATTAAATCTGGCGATTTCAGGTGTTTACGAGATGACACAAATATAAATGATTTCACGATATAATTTGATAAATAGAATAAATTCCTTGCAAAGTGATTTTTGAAAATGTGAATTTCATCGATCGTAATTATTAGTTCGTCTTTCCTTACGTATTTTTTTTTTTTTTTTAATTTGAGTTTTAGCAAACCTAAATAGTCTCGTTCTTGTTTAACGGTACGAAATTGAGTACGATTTTTTAATGTAATTTTTGACATTCTGTGAACGGATGTTGATAAAGATATGAAATTTGAGAAAAAAAATATGGAAAGTACGAGCATATGAATGTACGGGTTCGTGATAATGAACGACGGGAGAATGAAAAAAAAAAATATTACGAGCGAATAATATCCGGGGATGAAGGCGGGGTGCTGGTGAGTGCGACTCCGTAGAGACCGAGAGATGGGCGCCAGGTTACCACAAGCTCTCTCGACTTATCGTTGTTCAAACAGCCGCTATCGTCACGCAAACCCCGTGCGAGACCGAGTTTTCTCAACTTTTCACGTATCACGTCGTGAACGACGATGTATAATGCGTTAGTTACACAACAAATTTATGTGTTTTTTCACGGCATTCTCGCAATTGAATTCCCTGTTGTACTTTAAGATATAAAAGTTATGAGAAACGTTGTAAAGTAGAAATTTCCGCGAAAAACCATCGTGAAATTGTACGCTTTACCTTTCCGTGACACAAAAATGCAATGAAAGTAGTTCCTTCGCCGTGTAAACATTATGACAATTCACTCATTATATTACAGTACTAAAATATACTATAAAGGTAATTTACTACGACCAATTGTGGCGTACGTTCATTTTTTATATTTGCATGACAAAATATGGCACAGAATACGAAGTATAATAACCTACATTGAGGATCTAGTATTTAAGCTCTTATGAACCGAAATATATTTTTATCTAAGTAAAATAATTTCGAAAAAAATGACGAGCACTTATGCATGTTGTAATGTACATAAAATATTACCATTTACAAAGAATTTAAAATTTGAAAATTTGTCAACCAGATTGAATCAGCTCGTATGCAGTGGTTTTAGAAAGCCTTCCACATGCTGTGGCAAAATGTTTAATCAGTGATATGAGAATTTCATGATACGATATAATTATTGTGACGAAGTGAAAAAAGTCACGGATTTCTTAACTCACTTATATTTGAATACTTATTTCGGAATGAAAAGAAAGAAAAGAAGAGAGACAAATAGTGAGAAAGGGCGGAGAAGAGAGAGTCTTTGACAAAAAGCCGCTTCTAAATTTTGCCCACATACGTAGTAGCCATAGCCCATAGAAAAAGAGAGAGAGAGAGAGAGAGAGAGAGAGAGAGAGAGAGAGAGAGAGAGAGAGAGGGGGGGGGGGGAGGAGAGAGAGAGAGAGAGAGGGAGGAGAGAGAGAGAGAGGGAGGAGAGAGAGAGAGAGGGAGGAGAGAGAAAGAGAGAGGGAGGAGAGAGAGAGAGGGAGGAGAGAGAGAGAGAGGGAGGAGAGAGAGAGAGGGAGGAGAGAGAGAGAGAGGGAGGAGAGAGAGAGAGAGAGAGAGAGAGAGAGAGAGAGAGAGAGAGAGAGAGAGAGAGAGAGCCAAAGGGGCCTTTTCCTCGTTCAAATGTATTTGGGCCCTCGTCACAGGTATTCCTGGTTCTATATACTAACACTATATATACCCGCGGATGTGAAAACGGGCACGATCCAATGTTTGCACCGTAGCTGGACAAACAGCGGCACTTTCTGAATTTTTTTTTTCTCCCAAGGGTCTCTTATTTTTTTTCTCTTTCCATCGCGGCGATACACGGGAATCAGAGGAAACATGGAACTCTCTGCGTCTTCTCAGGGCGCACCGCTTTGTAGTGGGTGGATGCATGCCTTTCATTGAGTGTACATCAGGCTTCAGTCCTCTTCACCTTTTGCTCAATATTTTAAGATATTTTCTCAGTCTTCACCTCTTTACGCGCTCTCGAAGCTCGGAAAGCACGCGATAAGTGGTGAGAATCAGAAAACACAAAAGTTCGTTTGAAACCTCAGTTTTTCGTCCGTGCAGCAATTTATTTTTTGTCACCAGTTAAAAAAAAAACAAAGAGTTAAAAATTAAACTTATCATATCATCCAAACTGAACGCCCGTCATAATTCTTATTTTTTCAATCGTCTAACACCGTTCGGAAGAGGAATATCTATAATGGGAAAAATTACGAGGACAATAGCTGATTCTATAATTTCTGTAATCTTCTTTTGTAAGGATCTTTTTTTTTCTATTCAACGTTCCATTCATTTCCATAGCAAGCTTAAGATCCGCCACTTCGCACGTGAAAAAGATGAAAAAAAAAAAAAAAAAAAAAAAATAGAAAAAAGATCGATCGAACGATTTGTCGAGATGAAGAGCGACAAAGAGGGAGGGTAGAGAAAGAAAGGAAGAGAGCGATCGTACTGGCGTGCTTCCTTTATTTTACGTAATTTCCGCGCCAATATTAGCCCGACGAGTTCCGTCATTGGCGTCGACGACGACGACGACATCGACGTCGACGTCGACGGCATTCAACCCTCGAGTTTTCGTCTTCTCTCGCCGCGCGCACTCTATCCCGTTCTCGTTCACGCTCTTCCTCCACTTCTATTCCTCCATCCCCTTGACATCCTCCCCCGTGATCCGGACAACCGCCTCATCCACCCCCTCACCAGAGCCCCGTTTACTCGTATATATTGGTTGTGTGCTCTACGCAAACAGACCAATCAATACCAATCTCTTAACTCGACGTATTACGCACGCGTAAAGGCAACCGGTGTACACACTTGTACAGTTATATGTGTGGATATGTATACATACACTTATGTCTACGCGATATATACGTGTGCGTAAATATACATTTTTTATGTCTATATTTATATAGACATAAAAAAACATATATATGAAGATTTATCGCAATATCAATTTGTGGTGTATTTTACTTTGACAGTTCATCGTTAAGGTAATTACAAAACCCTGCAAGAATAACCAGTAGAAATAATATCCATACAGTTGTTATAAACATGGATTCCGTCTGCATTTTTCTCGTGGAAGTTTTTCTTCTGAGATATTATTTTCCCAGAGGTGAGAGATCATGCTGCGTATTTCAAAAAATCAAAAAAAAAAAAAAAAAAATGCATAATGGCACAAGTGTTACAATAACATAGATCATCGTAGAGGAAAATTGGTGTGTATTTGCTGTCAGAATAATGTACTCATGAAAAGAAAATTCATCAAATCGATTATAGAATCATTCATTTTTTGCTAAAAATAATCGGCAGCTTCAATTTAAAATAAAGTCATACGCAGTCCGTGTATTCAGGATGAAGAAATTGTTGCATAATAAACGAGAATGTCGTTTTTTAAAACCCTAATTGAACGAGAAAATAAATTTTAAAAAATAGGAAACAGAGGCAGAGGAAAAGAAAATACTTTACGCGGAAGTATACTTGGTAGAGAAATAAAGCGTTTGTGGAAGGTTTTGCAAAGGTGAATATAACGAGAGCGGAGAAGTATGCCCAGAGAATCTCAGGACGATGGTGCGAGAACTCGACGGGACGAGATGAGATGCTGAATGAGAATAGTAAGAGAAGAATGGAGGGGATAAGGGAAGGAGGGTGGAAAAGAAGCCACCCACGATGATGGCAGAGTCCGACAAAGGCTTCGCCACTTGTCCGATCTTGGATCTACGCAAATAGACAACCCCATTCGTGTGCTATATAACTCTTAAGCATGTTCTCGGAAGGGGTCACTGTCGATGCCCATTCCTTCTGGCTTTTAACGTTTTCAGACGTTTTCAGTTCCAAAAGCCTCTCTAGTCTTTTTCTCTCGCTTTTTCTCACTCTCTTCATTTTCCTCGCATTTTTATTTAATTCTCCTTCCGGCCGAGGGATGGCCGACATTTACACTGAAAGCTGCTGATAACCATTCTAAGCAGTGGGGGATATTCAGGCTAAAATATTTAAAAAAAATGATTTGTTTACAAAACAGTAAATAACAATTAATTTTTTAAATACTCATTCTTTCAGTAAAACGTATGAATCATTTAAAATGTAACACTTACGTAATTAATTTCAGCAAAAATAAAAATGTTCAAAAAAAATTCGTTCGCTTGTGCTGTTATATTCGATAGATTCATACATGTTGGATCAAAAAATGACTTTCAATCAAATACGCACAGCGCCGAAATTTTATTTGGATACATACAAAGTATGTAATATTCATATTTTGCCAACGCATATATTCTCGGAATAGGCCTGATAATTTTGTTAAGACACGGGTGCTAATTGCTTGATTAACACTTCGTGTAAGAGCATGCATATATACGGGGGACCCGCCGTGTGTGGCCCAATTCTCACGCGTTTTTCTGAAAGTTTTCGGCTACCTCCATATATATACTGTAATTGATTTCTCTTATTAGTCAACCGTGTACTACATGCTGCTTTTACACTTTATTATATTTTATTACTAATAATATTTACCATTATTCATATATGTTTGAATAGATATTTATCTTGGTGAGTATTTTGGGTAATAAAAATTATTAAGAAATTGATAAAGTAATTGAAAAGTTAAAAAAAAAAACAGTAGTAAATTAATTATAAAATTTAACAAATGTGGCCTAAAACGTGTATTAGGTAATCACATTCAACTGTAATTAACTTTATATCTTTAAGGAACCAGAGTAGTCCTACATAAAGATAATCAAACTTGAAAAATTACCGTGCAGTAATAGCAGCGAGGTGACAATCTGCAATTTCTAAAATCATTATTGAAAAAAACACAAATTTTCATGAAAATTTAATAAAATTTCTTGTTTAAAATAGGAAATTTTACCGGAATGTCTAGTAAATTTTGATGTCCAGTGAAATATGGCGAACATGAATTTAAAAATTGTGTGATAGAAGTGAAACTTTACTGTGTATTTCATGATTTTATATTCTCACGAAATATCCTTAAAAAGTGCCGTACTTATGACGATTATTTCAATGTTTATTTTGAAATATTACATGAGCGTCACGGTAAATTTGTACCGTGCAGCACGGTAAAAAATTCCCCACAAGTGTTTACGCCAGGATGGCATAATATTTGAAATTTTACATTTTGCAAGTTAAAAAAAAACTTATCGCTTACGAATAAATAGATTTTGCTAATTTGTCCCCACGTTTGCATGTATCGCAGTAATTTTTACCGTTAATTTCATGGTAAAAATTACTCTTTAATTCTCTCCGTGTAATAATCCATTTGGTTCAAATCTGGACCAAGATCTTAGCACTGTGCTCCATCTCCGTCCTCGTTCATAAACAAATGATGACAATGTTAGGCATAGTTCACGTCTAGATAAAACCGAGGAATCTATCAAGATATTCTAACACCAGTTTCATTGAACCGGCGTGAAGCAAAATATATTAATACTACTCTCTGATCGGATAGATCTCGAGTGAGAAACAAAAATAAACGTAAAGGAACATCTTTCTTTACACGTAAAGATATTCTTATGTTTCACTATTGTTTTAACAAGCTTAGAAATCAAATTATATCGGAAAACAAATTATGCAATTTTGTGTATCCTTGATGTTTTCGAGAAAAATCGAAATTTCTTCCAAAAGGAATTGACTACGTTTAAGGTTGTTGCCAAATCTTTTTGGAGGGTGGGGGGAAGAGACGAAGATCCTATGCTTATGCATTGGGTGACGTCGGCAATGCCAACTTGTAAAAGCTGAATATTAACGATGTGCACGAACGAATAATGCAAAAATTTCCAACTGTATAGTGATAATCTTAATTATTATTTACATATATGTTCATTTTAATTAATTAGGATTATTAGAAAATTAAATTTCGGTAATTTAATGTCGCGCGTCTTTTGGTTATGCGCGGTCGTTAGGTTGGATTCAGTGAGGCCTGTGACAGCAGTTTTACGTGTACTGGCGCGTGTTTTTATAGGTTATGTCAGCGACAATGAAAAATGACGATAAATTGCAAAAAAAATATTAGTACGTCATTAAATTGTCAATAGAAATAACGATTCGTCCGTGCTGATTGCTACAAGCATCGCACCAATGTTGAGAAAAATAAAATGAAATGAAAAAAGATCTCATTGCTTGCATTTGATTGTAACAAAATTCAAATAACCGCGGTGATTCTTTGACTGTTCGTGCTATAGCCGTAGCTGCGACGTTGCCACATTCCAATAGAGATTTCTCAATTAGCCCCACTTTTTCGGAAAGTTGTTGTTTATTTTTGATGATTTCTCATTAATTAATTCAATTACCTATTTGTTTTTTTTTCGGTAACATTGATCTATATGCTTTACTCGACACGGTACTCGTTTTTTGAGTAATTTTCTTTATTTTTACGGACGATATTCACAAAAAAATACGAGGGTAATGGCCTTACCCCATACAACTAATGCGATGGAGTAACATTTTTCTTGCATTTCAACTATTAATTTCTCTAAAATGAATGCGGTAACCTGTGTTTTCCTTTCGCCAGTATATTCGGGAAATATACTTTAACAAATAGTACAATTTTTACGAAGATCTATTTACCTCGAAATTTTTTAGCAACAACCTTAATAAGTGTTTTTTTTTTTTTTTCGAAACTGTGGCACTGGTTATAAGAATAGCAAAAAAAAGTTGAGTCACCATATTTTTTCAAAATTCAAGTGATAAGGATTTTAGGAAGACTCTCAATGACCGATAAACTTACATAACGATAATACCATGAAGAATTATTAGTAAGAGTACAAAAAAGTCTTTACTTATTGTATCGAAATTCATCGATGCGGATCTGGAGACGCTGCAATATAAAAGTAGCTGCAAAAGCTTTGCCAAGTTATTTACAAGCTGTCGACAGAGAACGGGCGCTTCGAGCGATATTATCGCGCAAAGTAATGTAGGTCGGGCGCAAACAAAACGATGATGCGTGTGTTTATCGATTAATTATTATCGATAAAACTATTCGCAATATCTCGTGCTGGCTCGAGCGTATCGTCGAGCGCACAATAACGGTGCATGTGTGTGAGTGTGTATGTGTAAACATTTGTATAATTGTGTGTCCCTGAGGTTGTAACATCGAGGCTTCGGGGATTTTAAGTTGTCTTAAGACGCCATGATTTTTATTTTTATATTGTATTTTTTTTATCTACTCGGAGGTCGAGGACCCTTTATCTGCAGCAAGTGCAGGAGAAATAGATGAAGAGAGTCGTTGCAAATAAAACGAATCGATGAATGCGATTTTTTTTTTTCGATTTATTGTAGCGGTGATGAAAATAAAACGAAACGGTAGCTCTATCGAAAAGTTTGTGATCGATTTTTGACATATCATATTATAACAATTCTGATTAATCACAAATTAATTAATTATTTGTTATACGTCGGGATTTTCGTAATAATCAGCACAAAAAAAATTAGTCTCGCCGAGACGCTTACCGGGATGTCTTGCTGGGATCTCGCATAGTCCCGTATGCGAGACTTTTCCGAATTCGTTTCGAGAGTCTCTCCGAGTGGTGATGCAACAGCCTCACCAAACAACACACAAACAAAAGTCAACAGTTCAGTTGACTTTTTGGTCGCAATTCTTTAAGTGAGCGAAAAAGTAGAATCAAACACGATTGAATATACCAATTTGCGGTAACGGTACGTTGCGTATTTAAAGGAACTGTTTTGATTATGCCATGACGGCCAAAGAAAGCGATAATCATTCTTTTTTTATCTGATCCTGATGGTTTTGGCATGGTTGGATAATCTTCATCTTGAAACATTCACACGCGACTTTGAGACTTTGTCTCAGAAAAAACCTCAGAAGATCGCCCGGATTTGAACTTCAAAAGCGTCTTTTTGCACCAATCCACACGATTCGTTCTTTGCTCATCGGTCAGTTTATGCGGCACAAAAAGCGTGCAAACTTTGTGCACTTGCAAAAGTTCGTGTAAAGATATATTGAGGCTCCCTTGAATCTGTAAGTGATTCGGCGGTCTTCACGAACTAATTTTTCAACAGCAGCCACTGTTGCGGGGGTAGTCACATCGCTTGGCTGGTCCGGACGTGGATGTTCCCCTAGCTGACACTGACCTCTTTCAAATTCTTTGTACCATCGCTCTATAGTTCTGAGAGAAGGCGCAGTATCACCTAATGCACCTACCATTTTTTCGTGGTGCTGCTGACGAGACAGGTCACGACGAAAGTTGTAAAAAATGATTGATTGATGATTGAATGATGAGAGATGCCATAGTCAAAAATTAGCGGCGTGTTTACTCACCAGTTTCTCGATAGTTACGGATGACTTTATACGTACAGATATGTATACTTATGTGCTATCTATATGCATTTGATCAAACTGATTTCCCTTTGATTTCTTTCCGAACGACAAGATTTACCGAGTGACCTATGTAATATTTTTAGTCTACATACTAGTAAAGAGATATTGTGATGAATTATTTTAGATTAATGTCACGAATGAAATAAGTAAATCATTGATTCTCCTCTGTCTACAAATATGTATACAGAAATTAAATTTCTTCAACAAATATTTGATAATCAATTGCTGAAATGAAAAATGATTTGATTGCTCAGAATTCGAAAATTAGCTTTTTCATCAAGCTCACTCGAGTCAAATCTACATCAGAAAAGTATTTTTTTTTTTTTTTATTAAGATTTGTAACCAATCGCCCCCGCGATTGTTACATCTACGGCTCAGGGTCCTTACCTTTTGGCCTCCCCACCATTTTCCATTATTCCTCCACTGTTCCACCCATTCCTCTGTATGTGCGGCTGCAGCCGACATTTCTCCACAGTATCGGATTTACCAGGGCGAAGGGAAACTGCAGAAAATCTTGCCGATACAGCCGATACCTGACTAATCTCCTCGAGTGGCAATGCGAGCACTCTCAAGCACGGCCACCAGAGACGCTCAAGCAGGCACCTCCTCAGCTGTGATGCAATCAGTCAGCCAGTGCACGGCTAGAGGGTCATCACCGTCCGCACAATGAGAATTGTCCACGGGAGGCCATCAAAGCCGTACACTAACCGCTCATGCATCACAGAGAGGTGTTTCTGGGCATGGATTTATGAAGGTGGAATCCGAACCACCCGGGATTGCAGCAGAAACACTTGAAAAAATTTTCAAATTTTCATTGGTGTTTTTTGGCCGGGATCGAACCCAGGATCCGCGACGTGCGAGCCCGAGCCCTTATCCACCGGACCAACCGCTCTCCCTCATAAAAAGTATTAATTTCTTCAATAACGTTCTATTATATTTATTAATTCCAATAAAAAGAAGCATTTAAAATTGTGTCTGTATTTTTTTAATCATTCCTCTGTGTCGTTGACCAAAAGGTGAGACAAGAGTTTCGAATTTATATTTATATCACTTCATTAATAATTAAATGTATATTATATTGAAACGAGTTCTGTGTTTCATCAGTTAACATAGCACTAGCAGCTTGTTTCTAGGTTAAAGAGAGAAAAAACTCTCGAAATTGTACAATGTCAAGTATTAGATGCGATAGATCCGAGGGCCTGGAGCAACCCTAGTAAAATATTCCTTCGGATCGAATCCGATTTTATATACGTTCTATAAGTTCGATTGTTCGCTAGCTTTGCTCTAGAAATCCGATTCGTTCGTGGCGTCTGTCTTTATCGTTTTGTTCTACCCTCACAGACTGATTCCCTCTCTCTCTCTCTCTCTCTCTCTCTCTCTCTCTCTCTGTCATTCTCCTTTTTCTTTTTTATATATCGTCTCTTTTTTCCTTGCATCCATAAGAAGAAGAGAAAGAGAGAGAGAGAGAGAGAGAGAGTGAGAGGTGGAGGGAGATCTTACTCACGAGCCATTATTTGGCCGAACAAATCTTTACCTTTGATTCAGGAGTGGGAAGTCGCACTCGGATGGTTGTTTGAGTTGGTAATATTTGGAGTAACGCTCTCGGGGACCTCGTCGGTCGGTTTACTGGATTTCGCTGGCAATATTGTTACACCGACATTCCGTTTGCCTCCGAACTCAGTTAACTCGCGAGCTCGGGTTTCGTCTTCGTACAAGAGAACTATTCGACTTTTCACCTCTTTTCCCCACCCTTTAACCCCATTCACTGCATGTCTATATGCTCAAAAATCCTCCAATCTTTTCATCAAACCCCCGATTCGTGACATTTACACGCTTACAATGTTTACCAACATTTTATCTGCTTAGTCTTTTTCTATCTTATGCTTTGTTGCAACGGCTTCATTTTTAGGGCGATTAATTTACAGGGTAAGTTCGATGGATTGCATAATTTTATAAATGTATTACAGTGTAGTTTTAATTGATAGTTGATTAACAATTCATTGAATTAGCTAAATTATAAGGGGAAAAAATTGGTCATAACTAATTTTGACCTAGCAATTGTCCTATGTTGACTAAGAAAGAATACATTTTTTTATTTTTACTATGTTATTAAATTTACGTTTGTTTCTGTCAAGAAAATAAATACAAAATGTACAAAATGTAGTATAGTTATCTTTAAAAGAAGTGATAATTGTCACTGAAATTTCATATAAGGTCTAACAAAAATGAATAAATACTATTTTACATCCAATTTGCTATGCTCAACGATTAAGCTCTTACGGTACGGAACAATTTGCACAACTTTCAACTCTGTATGTCTGTGGTTATTCACCACATGCTTTTTTATAATTGTATTGACTGTATGGATTTATGGACACATATATAGACACATATCTATATACATGTTTATCTACTATTTGATTCGTGCATACCCACATTCAAGTCTTATTTACTCTAAGTAATCTAGTAATAAAATCATCGATAATTTTTCCCACAGTTTTCCATGTTTCTTCAATGAAGACGAACGAGAGTTTCAACAATGGATTCTTTCCAATCGATATATAGACTCGAAGATAATACGTCAAAAAAGATTAGAACCGATTACTTTCTCCCTGTCTCTTTCTCTTGGTGAAAAAAAAACCTTGATACGTTTGCGTACAAAGAGATAGAAAACAAGATGAGATAAAGGGTCGATCACATTTCATCGATTGCAACAATAATTATAATGATAACAATGTAATGTTAATGTTTGAAGAATGGCACAGAGTGCCAGATCGAGTCACCTGTGAAAGGATCAAAGACCTCCGTATAAATGTGTGTATATGTACTTGGTTTATTTATCACATTATACTTGTTTCGTGTACACACGTGACGCAATGGAGAAATACGTACGTAAATATATTGTATATCTGGCTCTCAATGGGAGAACTCTCTTTATATGTGTGTATATGCTTATAGAAACGGAAAGCAAATGTACATATGTGACAGATTATTTCGTTATATTTATTTCAGTGCGATTGTTAATTAGCGAATAGAACAGCTTGTTATACATATAGACAGACGTGTACATACATATTTGTATGCATACGAGGAAAGGCGCAAGCAGAAACATCAAGAGAGATAGGCCAACAGATTGACTCTTTTTTCTCTCTCTCTCGTTCTTTCACTCTTTCACTCCTACTACCCCTCTCATAGTTAATACTACATGGCAGTATGAGCTCGCGTGTGATTAAAATACAAAATGTGTATTATCGGGTAAATAAATAAATATTTGGCTGCGAGCAAGCCAGAGCAGCTCAAATATGTTTAAGCGATGTCAGCAGCTGAATCTCTCACTCATATGCTTTTTCACTCCCCCACCCTGTCTCAAATTCCTGCTCCCTCGCAAAGTCCTCTTTTTTCCATACTCACGATTCTCTCTCGCCACTCTTTTTTCCATCCATGTATTGTCATACTTTCACCACTTTTTTTTCATACTCACGATTTTCTCTCATGTAACTTTTTTCCCATATATGTGTTTTACTTTTACCATTTTTTTCTCTTCCGGCCGCTCACAGTGAACTACAGTTTTTACTTTGCATTGAACGTAACCCTTTCATTCTCTCGAGCTTTTTTTCAATGTACCAAATCCACCCCCCCCCCCCCCCCTCCCCATCGATCTTTGTCTGCACACTGTAGGTTAATTCTCGTAAATAGTTACCTACAAAACAATACGTCTCAAGGCGTATTCATTCATATTTAAAAACCAAAAAATATCATTTTTTGGCTTCAAGGATGATTTTCCTGTCCTACTCTGCAATAAAATTAGTTTCATTTCATACATTTACGACTTATATCTGTAAGCTGGTTCGTCGTACGCAAATGTCAATCTTTGACTTGAGCGGTGTCGTTACACATAAATAAGGTGTCTGTATATATTTGCATGTGCATTTGGCATTTCAGGACGCTACATAATTAACTACCGTTTACTTGTGTTCTTATTTATATAATTGATTTGTTGAAGCTGCTTTCAGTTTGCATTGAAAAATTGATAGTTTAGATGAAACAATGACAAAAGATGTACACCACATCAAAATATTATTCTTTCCCCCTTATTTCTTTCACTGGTCTCTCGTGAGTTTTAAGTGAAAACAACGTGGGGTTAACAATCATCAAAAGTGCAATTAAAACTTTAATATTGACAGAAAAAATTTGCTATAGTTGTGAAAAAGAATTGAATCAGCAAAATCTTCAGTTCATTTTCTACAGTTTAGTCGACTCAACCATAATGTATATGGGGCATTCCACGCCAAATCGGCCACTTTTGAAATTCGCATTTTTTATTGTGTTGATTTTTTTTTCTCTAATATAACTCATTGAAAGCAGCTCATCTGATTTTTTTGAAATTTTTATCTTAACACGGTCATCGGAAACGATTTTTTTTAGAAATTTTCCGATTTTTTTCTTCAAATATCAATAACTCTCTCAAAAATGTAGTAAACCGAATGGATGAGGGGTCAAAATTTTAGTTTTAAAACGTACTTTCGTATAAGAATATGTAGGAATTCATCAAAATATTAAATACAACAATTTTTCAAATTCTAAGCGAGAAATATTATTTTCCATAGTGTTGCCCCCTTCGATTTTGCTCTTGAATTTGTATCAAAAACTATCATTTTTTTAATGACTTTTAAGCCTAGTTTGATGACGGGAAAATCGTTCGTTGTATTTATTATAATTAAATTGTGAATTTTTTTACTATTAATCATGCACAAATCCCTGAAAAATCATACAAACCAAATGGATAAGGTAGTCAAATTGTTCATGTTAATAGGTGCTTTCATTTAAAAATATATCAACAATTATTATTTAAAGATTACATAAATCAATTTTTTAATTACAAGCAAGAAATGTTTTTTCCCGCAGTGTTAGACCCTTTTGATTGTGCTGTTAAATTTTTATAGGAAACTACTATTCATTTAATGCATTTTAAGACTAGTATAATTGTGGGGAAATATTAGTTTAATCAACAAAAAAAATCTTTAATAACATTGACAATTTGAAAAATAGTATTATCTATTTTCTCACGTTCCTACTTAGCTTAAAATTCATTAAATTAATCATGCTTCCGTACAAACATTAAAGAAACAAATTAATTAGTACAATCGCTATGAAAATAGGTTATTTTATCTTGGAATTGGAAAAACTAGGTGGTGTAAACTTGGAATACTTTTTCACATATTTTTAAACAAAAGTACATTTCAGAACAAAAATTTTGACTCCCTAGACGATTCGCTTTGTTCGATTTTTCAGGGAGTTATAGATAATTAATTGTAAAAAAAATTTATATTTTAATTATAAAAATATACAACGGACGATTTTCTCACGATCGTACTAAGCTTAAAATTTCTTGAAAAAATAATAGTTTTTTATAAAAAAATTAACAGCAAAATCGAAGGGGGCTAACTGTGTGGAAAAAAACATTTCATGTTTAGAATTGAAAAAATTGATTCGTGTAATGTTTTGATAGTTTACTGCATATTCTCAAACGAAAATACGTTTTAAAACTAAAATTTTGACCCCTCAGCCATTAGGTTTACTGCATTTTTGAGCGAGTTATTGATATCTGAAGGAAAAAATCGGAAAATTTTTCTAAAATTCGTTTCCGATCAACGTGTTGACATAAAAATTAGAAAAAAAATCAGACGAGTTCCTTTCAATGAGCTCTATTAGAGGAAAAAATCAAAACAATAAAAAATGCGAATTTCAAAAGTGGCCGATTTGGCGTGGAATGCCTCATATGTAGGCATGCACCGTGTTTTGGCTGACTGTCAGAAAAAAAAAACAGTACGCAGTGACTGGTCAAAATATATTAGACTAGAAACGATTTAAAAAAAAATGGCTAATTCATTGATCATTTTTTGTGAATAAATATTATTGATTACGGGTCATCAATTAAAAGACTGGATCACCTGAAGGAAAAATAGAAGGAAGAAAAAGACAAACAGTAAATAATTATCACCATTTCATTTTTCTAAGTGGTTGTGAAATTAACTAAAATTAAATCAATTACACTGATCAGAACCTGTAAAAATGAATACATTTTTTTTTCCGTAAAAATAAAAAGAAATAAATGTAGACATTCCATGTGTGACAAGAAATGTAATTGGTTATATTATTCAATTCTTGATGTGTTCGTTTGAAAATTATAGTGCAAGATTTTGGTTTAGTTCACAGTTTCCCAAAAAGTTTTATCAAAACATTTCAATATTTAAAAAAACGGTGTATATATATGTAGTACGCGGGCACGTGTATATGTACATATTTGGTAAAATATGTACTCAGTAATCCAACATCGTTGACTCTCGTTCTATTTGATTCTTGAATCATTCTGTATGTACTATGAAAATCGCAGCTAGTCGCAGCTTAAATATTTTGGGTACACTGTGTATTATTGCTGTCCTCACGAAACTTCTGTCACCCACATATGCACATGAAACGTTAAATATTACAAATAAAAACGGCGTTGATAGCACAATATAATCGTCGATCGTGTGGATTATAATCTGATCGAGTTTTTTTTTCGTCACACCATCGTTCGAGGCACGTCTACGGTTTCCGGAGCGCCAAAATTTGATGGTGTATTTCGGGTTTTTGAGTCGAAATAAACAAAATTTAAAGAGTAGTAAAAGTTGATATTTCGATTATTTTACGAGTTATTGAAAATTTCATGTTAATAAAGGAAAATACGATTTTTTTATTTTGAAACTTTTGTGTTTGCTTATTGCGAAATTACCTTTATTCTATCACCAATAATAAAAAAAAAGTCATCTTTCATCTTTGGATTGTTTTTTTTTTTTTTTTAGTTGTTTTGGGTCATCGTTGGGTTGTTGTTTGAATAGTTGGACATGTGGAAATAGTAGGGTGGGTTCGGTCATCTTTGGGTTGTTGTTTGAATAGTTGGACATGTGGAAATAGTAGGGTGGGTTCGGGTCATGCATTCTGGTTAGCGCTAAAATAGTCTACATGCGCCGAATTGTGTCTTGGTCAAATAAAATGATCAATTTTTCCTCTTAAGGTAGTTCCCCCACAGGATTGTTAAATTAAGAACTGGTTGAAATTTGGCATACGTGTTATTTAATACGTTATTCAAAAATCTGTGCAATTTTAACAAGTTTTACCATCCCGAAGCCGAGATATTTATACTTGAATTTGGCTTAATTAACACGTAACATATGGGCCATGCATGGGCAAACAGTACGTTATTAATTCTACCGTCAGAACAAAAATCAAGAAGTTGATGAAAAACGAGGAGGAGCAAGAGCAGGATGTCACGAATATTATGAAAAAACATCAAGATAGTTTTACCATCTAGTTTAAAAGATATAACCTCGAAAAATTCTACGGTTTTGGCTTTATACGACATATTCTACAAACAAACGAGCGCGAGCGCGAGAGATGTAACCTTTTTTGTGTATTGGGGCATAGCTCGGACAGTTCTGGAAAAAGTTTACTCACAATGTCAGATCAAAAATACTTATAGAATAAATTTTACGATAGTAGATGATATCTGTCGTATTATCTGTTGGTACCGAGTCAATATTGTGTGCTTTTTAAATTTATTTACTACGAATTATCAACCCTTTACACACATATGTAACGCATACACGGTATGTAACTTTTGGTTGAGGTTGTCGCAGGGGAACTACCTTAAGACAGGACTAAACAAATACTTTTTGAGGCTTGCCCATCTGATTTCTATTATTAGTGATAAAAGAAAGATAATGCACACATGAGGGGGAAAAAAACTTCGAATTTTAGCGTATTTTCATTTACTGCTAAAAGTGCTCGTATCTTCTTGAGGAAGCCGAAACGGCAAATTTTTTATACTTGAAATTCTTATTATTTTGGTCGAATTATCAAGAATCAATGGTCAAAACTTGGCATTCCGGAAACCGTAGAATCCCCTCGTTCGATTTATTGTAATTAAAGTGCGAAAAATTATTAGTTGATGAGTGTGAAAATGGATTTACTTTTGTTTCGTCGTTTTCTTTTTTCACGCAAATTCACCAATGATTGAAACGATGTTGCATGGCACATAATCTTCCCCAATATTTGTCGTCTTTTTCGCTCCATAAATTCGCCTCGTGATTCATGGCCAATTAGTGGTCGATTTATGTACGCGTGTTCGCTTTTAGTACAAGGGGTATTGAAGTTTTTGCGATTGTTCAATGAACACAAATTGTCAGGTATGCTCCGATCACGAAATTGATATTGCACAGTGACGATATTTCGTTTATTGCTGTATTTTAAAGTGCTGTTCGTTTTTCACAATTTCTGCTGCATTAACTTGAACCTCAAGCTGTGTTATTCAAAAAACGTTTCGAAAGATTGTACGAAGAACGAATATTCTTTTTTCAAATCCATATCAAGAGCTGCGGTAGCGACTCGACGCCAAGTATTAAAAATTAAGTGAGCGCGCGAGCCCTGCCGCACTCTTATATACTCGAATATGACGGTTTTCGGACTTTACTTTTTTTTTTCAAACCGCTCTCACGGAAGAACGGATTCAGTAAAAAATTTGACTGTAGAAGATCATTTTTTATTTTTTTTCCTCTTTCCATTGGACCTTGTTACAAGTCAATCCGTCCACCCAATCCTGAGATATCGTAATTTTGTGGAATAAGAATGTATGAGCGCTAGTCTTGATTTCAGATAAAATTCTGATTTTTTTATAGGTTGTAGCTTAAGCTTGATATTTGATGTCTGTGAAATTTCAAAGCATCTTAACGACTATCTGATCGAGATATTATTAATTGAATAATAGAGAATTTTATACATCGTATATGGCGACAATGACTTTCTGGCCACTACAACTAAAAAGTTAATATATTTCGGTATTAGATGCTCTAGACAAAACCTTCATTCTTACTCATGAAATATCGCGAATTCTGATGGTACATTAAAAAAAGGGGGATTAACGAACATCCGAATTAGAAATATCGAGTTAAAGACCACAAATTGTCACGACGCTTCATGATTTTATAACCCCGTAGAATTGTGGCAACGTCGCATATCGTAACACACAACATATACAGGTATACATATGTACGTAACCAATTCTTACTGTCAAGGAGGTTGATTTTTTAAAATCAGTCTTTCCGAAGGAAATCTTGAAGTTGGGAGCTCAAGCGTCAATTTCGTTTTTTGAAATCTTTCGTGCGATTGTTTTTCCCACAGTTACTCAGTTTCTGGCAAAAATAAGTAGGATTTTGAAAATGCAGCATAATACAAAAACTATAAGTTTTGAAAGTGAATCTTGAGAGAGTAAAATGTTGTATTTGTTAATGTAGAATTTTACTAGATAGAATTTTACTAGATAGAATTTTACTAGATAATGCAGAATTTATTAGTATGAATTTACTAGAATTTAGAACTAGCAGAAAACCCGCTGCTCTTCTGTCTTTGCATCGTGTATCCTATCTTCATTCTTCTTCTTTGTGCCAGTTGCCATAGACGTGACATAAATAATGTCTTCAAGAAAAAGGAAAAACCAAAATTTTGATTTCTCTGATGATGAAGAAAAGAGGATATACGAAAGAAAATTAAACATTACGAGAAAAAAATGATAAAATCAAGGAGCAGAAAAAGAGGTAAGTGAACAAAGAATAACATTTTTTTTTGTGCCGTGTTGCAGATGGGTTAAAAAACCAAACGTCATATATGTGAATGAGATGTTATTCATCTTAATGAGCGGATCAGTTCAACTGACACGCGGAGAAAAAAAATTACATCTATCTCTGAAGATAAGTTTCCTTACGAAAACTTCGATTCTTGACAATCGTGTGCTGGTTCAACTGGCACACAGACTCACGTCAATGTCAATGAATCGCGACTGCTGTTAAGGAGGTTGGATCACGAAATCAAAATAATCAGAATTTGATAAAATTTGGTGATAACATTCTTTGGCTCCAAGTATACAAACACAATTTTTTTCAAAATTTTTTACCACATGGTTATCGAATAATTGACCGTTGAATCGAAGTTCTTATGCACGAGATGTATAACTGTATATATGTAAACTCTATGCTTATACGCGTGAACTTTAGTCTTCAATTACTCGAGAACTATGTGGTAGAAAAATCTAAAAAAATTTGTAATGTCATATATATTTTTAAAGAATACATTTACCAAATTTTATTAAATTCTTATCATTTTGAAATTTTTAATGTTTTTAACATGATTTAGCATGGCAACATTGTATCGTCGCGATCCAACCTCCTTAAAGGTGGGTCCAACCCACCTGCAGTGTTTTGTTTTTTCATATGGAGTGCATTTCGGGAATTCAAAATTGACGTATCTCAACAGGAGATACATGTCGACCAATGAAACGCAGTTACAAAGAGTCATCGTCGTCAGAATGGTCTAGAGAAGGATGTACGGATTCAGATTCGAATTGCAGTGAAGGTCAGAAAAACTCTGAAAATAAGAACAAAAACGAAGAGGTTCGACCTTTTTGTTCGGTAGAAGATAACGGTTTAATCGAAACAGAGGCTTCGGTGCAAGAAGTTTCCAAGAACGATACCGTGGAAAAAACAAAGGAAATTTCAAATTATATTGAATTAGACATCGAAGTGTTGGAAATTTTGGGAAAAAGACTTACTGAAGAAACAGTCTTTGCTGATATTATACACAAAGATTTGGCTGTAAGAATGAATGAAATAATTTTGGCTTTGACATGGAAACCCGAAAACCGAAACCAGAGTTCCACAAGGGTCCACATCAATATCAGTCTCGAAGGAGACGATAGATAGAGATGTGAGTACTATTTCCGGTAGGATTAAAAAATTTGCAAAAATGTGGATGGATATAACTTCAGACTGACATGGATCACAGGATATAAAATTCCATTTATCAGACGAGTCAAACAAGACATTCGTCCAGTAGAGCAGATTTGGTCCTCCAAAGATCTTGAAAATTTGTCAGAATTAATTTCGGAATTGATGAAAAAAGGCGCAATTCGCAAATGTGCACCGCGAATTGACGAATTCATATCTACATTTTTTCTCGTGTCTAAAGGCGATTGGTCAAATAGATCCATTTTGAATCTCAAAAAACTTAACTAATTTCTCCAACCAGAACATTTTAAATTAGAAGACGCTAGAACGTGTATGAAATTAATTAGAAAAGATTGTTTTTTGGCCACTATTGATTTAAAAGATGCCTATTATCTGATACCAATAGAGGTCACATACAAAATACTTACGTTTCATTTTTGTTGGCAATACTCATGAATTTGTTTGTTTGCCATTTGGGTTAAGCACAGCGCCATATACTTTTACGAAGATTCTAAAACCTGTTGTCGGGTATTTGAGAAAAATGGGCTTATCATTTATAATTTATCTAGATGATATGATGCTATTGGGTAATACGTACGAGGAATGCCGAAAAAATATTGAGAAGACGTGTTCTATCTTGAAAAAACTTGGTTTTGTTATCAATAAGAAGAAAAGTCAGGTCATTCCAAATACCAACTGTAGATTCTTGGGTTTTTCATTCAACTCAATACGTATGGTGGTTGAGCTTCTAGGAGATAAAAAGTGAAAATTAAAGAGCAAATAATGAAGTTTAGTCTAAAGAAAAAATGTTCTATACGAGATTTTGCTAAATTCATCGGTACTCTTGGATTTTGTTGTTTAGCGTTCAAATATAGGTGGGTACACATGAAGGATTTCGAAAGAGAAAAATATTTGGCATTAGAAGCAAATAATCACAATTATGAAGCACTTATGAATATCTCAAACGAACTTACAATGGATTTTGATTGGTGGAAAAATAATATATCAACAGGTTTTAATTCAATGCGAACAAAAATTTTCGTTTTCGAAATTTTTTCGGATGCTTCAAAATCTGGTTGGGGTGCATGTTGCAAAAGAGAGGGTAGAACTCACGGATATTGGAACAAAATAGAACGTCCCTAGAAAAAATGTACAATCGGCCCAACATCGGCCAAGTCTGGCCCAACATTGGCCAAGTGTGGCCCAGTGTTGGCCAATATTGAGCCGATTGTACATTTTTTCTAGGGATAATTCACACATCAACTATTTGGAATTGCAGGCGGCGTTTTTCGGTCTAAAGTGTTTCGCATCACATCTTAAAGATTGTGAAGCAGATTTTGAATCTAGGAGATTAGAGCCTGAAACCGAATTTGAACTTTGTAAAGAAGCCTTTACTGTCATATGCGAAGAATTCGGTGAGCCAACAATTGATCTTTTTGCGACCAGAGTAAATTCAAAGTGTGAAAAATACGTTTCATGGTTCAAAGACCCGGATCGTGGGCGATTGATGCGTTCACAATTGATTGGAAACCACATTTCTTTTATGCATTTCCTCCTTTTGCTCTAATTTTGAGAATGTTACAACAAATCTGATCGGAAGGATCTACAGGTGTTGTAGTAGTACCGCAATGAACAGCGTAACCCTGGTTCCCTTTATTCGAATCAATGAGAATATCGGATCCAGTTGTGTTTGAATCAAGTAAAAATCTTTTATGTTCTTCAAACAGAGAAAGTCGTCCTCTGTGGAAGCGGATTACCCTGGTTACCGCAATAATATCAGGAGCGCATTTTTTCTAATAGAGATTCCAAAGGATACAATGGATATAATGATCTCTTCCTTGAGTAATTCATCATTGAAACAATATGATGGAGCTTTAAGGAAATGGTGGTCTTTTCGCAAAATGGAAGGAGTGGATCCATTATCTAATTCGATTTCTAAAATTCTAAAGTTTTTAACGAAGGAATTTACCAATAGAGCATCGTATGGATCTTTAAATTGCATTAGATCAGCAATTTCTTTTCTCCATGATCAAGATCCCAAGATAAAGTTGTTTTTTAGAGGACTTTATAAGCAAAGGCCAGGAAAATCGAAATACGACGTCACCTGGAACCCTAAGATTGTCCTTGACCATATTGCAAAGTGGTTAAATGAGGATATGACAAGTTTAAAAAATTTGACCATGAAATTGGTTACATTAATAGTTCTAGTGACTGGACAGAGGGTCCAGACATTGTCTCTTATCGACAGAAGAAATATTAGAGAAGTGGAGGATTATATAGAAATTAAGATCCCTCAGAGGATAAAAACTTTTTTTTTGAAAAAAGGAAGGGTGCAGCCGCATCTGATTTTACCTTTTTCTAAAGAAGTTGGCTCGTTATGTATAGCATCTACGTTGAAGTACTATATTAAGAAAACGGAGGGTTTACGTGAAGGTCATGATTCATTATTTATCTCGTTTAAAAAACCACATAAGAAAGTGACAAGCCAAACAATAAGTTGATGGATAAAGGATACCCTTGGTCAATGTGGAATAAATACTGAAATTTTCACGGCTCACAGCACCAGGCATGCGTCCGCATCAGCAGCAAATAGGATGGATGTCGATATCGAGAGTATTAGAAAAGCTGCGGGATGGACCGAGAAGTCTGGTACATTTGCTAGGTTTTATAAACTCCCTTTAGCATCGGCAAAAGATGTATTCGCGAAAACTATTATCAAGCTATAGGAATAATACAATAGCTGTCTGTTTGTTTTTTATTTATTGAATTCGTGTTTAAAAAAGATGTTTATTACTGTTAAAAAAAAAAAATGTTTCGTGACGAAAGCTGCCGTAATTGACTTTAAACATCTACGAGTTGATCTAGAAGAAGAGGCGCAAAATACAATTACATGATTAAACGAACTTACCTGTAAGTGAAGTTCGATCATGATTGTACGAAGCGCCTCTTCCGAATAGATCAATCCTTCCCCTCCCATGATTATTGTATATCCTAGGATTACGGCAGTACTTTAAAGAGAATGAAGATAGGATATACGATGCAAAGACAGAAGAGCAGCGGGTTTTTTCGATTAATTATAGCTTTAAAAATTGTGGCAAGACCGGTGTGAAGTAGGGGGACTACGGGTTGATCTATTCGGAAGAGGCGCTTCATACAATCATGATCGAACTTCACTTACAGGTAAGTTCGTTTAATCATGTAATAAGTATGCGAAAATAGCGAAATACTTTAAAAAAGTAAAAAAGAACGCCAAGTATTAAAAAATCGCGACTTTAGTTATAAAATGATCACTACATTGTTGTTAGCACTTGAGAATAAAAACTATGTTTCTATTCACAACTTTTATTTCGTTTCATTATATGCAAAAAGCTACTTTACCTCGAGAAAAACCTACTGAAAAATGTTTGTATATAATTTCCGAAAAAAAATGGAATTATTTCAACGTAGCCAAGAACGGTGAATGAATTATGAAATTCCACAGGAAACTATGTACGCCCCGAACGATGCCTGCTGAAGAGTTTTGTCGCTTCAAGTGCTTTCTGTCAAGTCTGAAATGGATAGATATTCGGTTGTCATTTTCAAGGCTTTTCAGTAACTAAAAACAAATATAAAAAATAGGTCCAAACGCGATGGAGCCATATATTTTAGAATGCTGTGGCTGATAAATATTGACGATCTGATATCGAATTGCTATAACATTGTCAGATGGAAACACATATATTGGTTCTTTGTGTAATGCAAATAAGTAAAATTATGTTTAACAAACTCTGGCTAAAAATTGACCTGCCATATATATTCTTTGATGTAAATAATATAAAACATCATAATAAGAGTACACAATGTAAAAATAAAAAATTGTCGTCGACTCGTCGATTTACCATGGAATACCTTATAAATTTCTGAAGTACATCGTTAACGTAAGATCGCTCAGTTGAACTCGAAATCAAGATTTATAGCGTCGAATTAGAATGAAGCAAGATGGAGAGAGAGAGAGGGGGGAGAGAGAGAGAGAGTGAGAGAGAGAGAGAGAGAGAGAGAGGCATCGAGATCGAGATCGTCGCCGGAGTAATTAACGGAATGCGATACACTTGTGTAAACGTTGTTCTCTGCGAGACGTCGCTTTTCACGTGGTTAAGGGACTGCGAGAGGGGATGCGGGGATACGTCAACGAAGACGTCGTTCGACTTTAGGATATCGCATTCGCTCTTCGAGACACGACGATGAAAAGACGATATATATACATATATATGTCACGACAAGGGGAAAACGAACCTGTTACGTGACTTCCCGGGGCCGAAGACGACTTTAAAAGAGGAGGACATGGATATACGTGTACGAGACACTGAGTAGGCTCGAAGATACTCTTATTTTAGGTGACATCCCGAGAATCCAGCACCATGTTGACAAGTCACAAGGCGTCTAAATAAACACTCCTTCACGACACATTTGATCACCGGAATTTCAATTTCAGATATATATAACGAATGTTAAGGTAGTTCCCCTGCGACAACCTCAACCAAAAGTTATATACCATGTGTGCGTTACATATGTGTGTAAAGGATTGATAATTCGTAGTAAATAAATTTAAAAAGCACACAATATTGACTCGGTACCAATAGATAATACGACAGATATCATCTACTGTCGTAAAATTTATTCTATAAGTGTTTATGATCTGACATTGCGAGTAAACTTTTTGCCAGAACTGTCCGAGCTATGCCCCAATATACAAAAAAGGTTACATCTCTCGCGCTCGCGCTCGTTTGTTTGTAGAATATGTCGTATAAGGCCAAAACCGTAGTACTTCTCCAGGTTATATCTTTTAAACTAGATGGTAAATCATCTTGATGTTTTTTTACAATATTCGTGATATCCTGCTCTTGCTCCTCCTCGTTTTTCATCAAGTTCTCGATTTTAGTTCTGACGGTAGAATTAATAACGTACTATTTACTCATGCATGGCCCATATGTTACGTGTTAATCGGGCCAACTTCAAGTATAAATATCTCGGGTTCGGGATGGTAAAACTTGTTAAAATTGCACAGATTTTTGAATAACATATTAAATAATACGTATGCCAAATTTCAACCATTTCTTAATGCAACGATCCTGTGGGGGAACTACCTTAAAGGAACCTTAAACTAGTAAATCGTTTTTATCGGTAGAGGAACAGATAGTATTACGAGATATTTTTTTTCCGGGGCTCTAAAATTGATTATGAATGCTTTTTAGGGTATATTTTATTATGCATACATCCAAATATTGTTTACCGGCGGATATATTTTCATCACATTTTTTTCACTTAGTTCGTCATAGATACGTCATATTTTGAAAGACGTACAAAGATATTGTTTCTAATGATCCTCCTATGCTTCTAGGGCTGTTTATTTAAAGGCTTCAAATATTGAGATATTACTTGATTTCACATTGAGCACCTGTTTTATCATAGGCAATTGTACTACGATTGTATGAACTTCCAGTTGGTTCTCGATCTTTCATAAATTACTTGAAATATCAATTGAAAAGTCGTTTTTTCCAGCGAAAACTTTCGTTAAAATGATTTTTAGAACTTGGAATTTTCGCCGTCACTTTTATTAGTGCAGATCAAGATTCGATATATTTTGGCAGAAAATCCAGCGAGAATCTGTTTATTGATATCGAATCACTTGAGATTTTTTCATTTGACAAAATATGAACGATTACCTGTTCGTTAAAAAGAATCTCAAGTTATGATGAGGGCTTATGTAAAAAAGGTTAGATAGTCATCCATTTTGGATATGTTTGCTTAGGGTAACTTGTTATTGTCGACACGTGTAATATTTCAAGGTTCCTTGGAAATGTGTTTTTTCTTTAAGTCTCGAAACAGAATCTATTTGATTACAATTTACTCCATCTTACTATTTTCGTCCTCTTTATCTTTCTCTCTTTAACTTTCATATCCATTTATCGACAAGGCAAACGATTTTTTAATATTTTGATCATAAATATTATTCTGCATATGGAGCTGCCATTAAGGCTGTTTAGAAGGAGGGTGGGGATGGATCAAAGTGGAGGAAATTTTTCTATGCTTTACATAGTCAGTCTCATCCCCTCCTATCTACCTCGATAGTTCTGCGTTGCCGTGTCTGTCAGACCCTCCCCCCGTTTGGAGTGATTTTTAACGCGATTTTCAATATATATCTTGAAATATCTTCGAAGAAATTCTCCAAAGGATTTTGGTCTTGATCGATGCGGAATATTTCAAAGAGTATGCGGTTAGTTTTTTATTAAAAGATCAATGGCACGAATAAATATATCGCGAGTTTATTGAGATCGCGCATGGCTCTGTCCATTAGAGACTGTAGTCGAGCGCTCAAAACTACGCAACTTTGCGATTTTATTGTTTCGTAAATAAGCTCCGAATCGACTTGAAATTTTACAGAGACATAGCTTGAATGTTCGTCTACCCACTGTGTAAATTTCAAATTTTTCTCATAAAACTTGATTTCCTTCTAAACAACCTTAATTACCGTTTCATTCAGTAGTCGACTTTTCGAGTAGTATATATTTTTGTTATTGCGTAGTTAAACATTCGACATGTGTTGAACGTGACAAATAATCATAATGATATTTGACGGTAAATATTTACACCCACGGCTTCCGCTCAAAACTGCTCCAAATTGTTTCTTAATCATTCTTATGAATAAAAAATGATGTAACAATAATTTTAAAGGGAGGAGGGGGGAAGGAAGGAGCGATGACTTTTTTTATCAAAAATATTTTTTTTCGATTTTTTTGTGTTTTATATTTCTATTACTGTCGCTGTTGTCGTCGTCATTGATCATTTGAAAAAAATCCTTTATCGCAATAAGCAAAGTGTGAATGCGTTCTGTGCACTGAAAAAAAGGCATTGTGTTGAGAACGGAAGCGTAGTTGGCTCAAGTACGCCCTGAGGTTGGATACGGCGAAACCAATGGCGTAGTTGACGCAACCTCCGCGCGTAGTTAAAAGTATTTTGTTGAGCCAACTATGTCCGTAATTTGAAGTAAAACTTTAAATATTCAATAGAACCAAAACATTTTTTGAATAAAATTCAATAAATATTTAAAATAGTATCATCGCATTGCTCGGGAAATGCGGAAAAGTATTTCAGTCAATTGTGTCAATTATGTTTGGATTGAATGAATTGCATTGTGTAATTAAAACGTATAGTGATTGTACCGAACAATTATGATTTTGAAATGACTGTAAAAAATATTTGAAATTTTTTTTTATATACATATTTTTTGGGAAATTTTTTATTTGATATTTTTGATTTTGTATTTTGCGACTTTCAATAGTAAATACGATTAATCGATTTTTTACTCTAGTAAGAGCGCCTAATTCTGATATAATTAGGTGACAAAAACTTTCTATATCAGCGTACATTAATTGTACGATAAAAGGCCTTAGACCTTTTACCTTGTAAAACAAGGGTTCGGATTTTCTCGACGACCGTCGGTCGGAGTGATCGATATTTAACGATTCAATGTCGGAGCCTTATGGGAACACGGACGGTGCGACGCTTACGCGAGAGCGCTCTGTCCGTGGCTCTCTAGCGGATTTCTGCCACACCAAAAATCCAGCCAGGGAATAAGGCTGCCCGGTTACAATATACCTAGCCAAAAACAGCATAAATGCTGTGAAAAAAGGTGAGACAAGTACATTTACGCCCGCCCCAAATAGTAGATCTAGTTAATCCCCCCCACCACCCAACGCCAAAATACCGATTTCCACAAAAATTTACAAAAACCCGTCTAAGTCGTTTATGCAAAGATCTCAGAACTGCTCTCATTATGATCAAATAAAATCAAATTGCACAGAGGTGATAATTTCATTCTCGTAAATGTTGTGAATTCACAAAAAGTTGATAAATAAATAGAGACCTACTAAAGTATATGTGGCCAAGTACATGGGATTTTATTATGTTTATAAAATCTCCAATTATGTTCATATGCCATTTCTCTAATTAATGCTTTATTACAACGAATTATTATCATATGATTTGGAACTGCGAGGGCTTTCAAAAAAAAATACAGAATTGCATTAGCCTGCGTAGTAAGCTTGAACGCTGCCACACTCTCATTTGTAATATTTGTAGTATAGTTTTATTGGTAACAAATTGATAAAAGTTTACTATCGTACGTAGAGCGGATACGCACAGAGTACTTGTCCGGCCCGAAAATTTTTCATAAAACTTATCACATAAGTCAACATTAATCTACTATACATTTTGGCCTTAACTAGTAAAGTAAGCACAGCTAATTTGGAATCATAATATGCGGATTGTTTTGTATCCCAAATTATCCTCCTTTCCTTTAACCAATTGTAATCGATGAATTGATGCTCGTGTGGAGCATATCTCACGTTATTACACGGCATGTTTATTCCGGTTTTGTAACATCCGGGGGAAAACTAGAGTTACAGAGCATTTAAACGGTACTGCACACCCGGAATAAGTAATCCGGTACCATTTACACGCACTTTTAGAGCAGGTTTTACAAAACGGAATAAGCCTGCCATGTAACAGCGGTCATCAATTGAATGCATTCCAAAGCGGGTAAAATTCGAATCTGCATCAGGAGATCCGAATGTTCGGAGTGGTTGAAAAATTTGCCGTGAACAAAAAAGCATATTTTTAGCTAACTAGTTGAAAAATTTTCGGGCCGGACAAGTACTCTGTGCGTATCCGCTCTACGTACGATAGTAAACTTTTATCAATTTGTTACCAATAAAACTATACTACAAATATTACAAATGAGAGTGTGGCAGCGTTCAAGCTTACTACGCAGGCTAATGCAATTCTGTATTTTTTTTTGAAAGCCCTCGCAGTTCCAAATCATATGATAATAATTCGTTGTAATAAAGCATTAATTAGAGAAATGGCATATGAACATAATTGGAGATTTTATAAACATAATAAAATCCCATGTACTTGGCCACATATACTTTAGTAGGTCTCTATTTATTTATCAACTTTTTGTGAACTCACAACATTTACGAGAATGAAATTATCACCTCTATGCAATTTGATTTTATTTGATCATAATGAGAGCAGTTCTGAGATCTTTGCATAAACGACTTAGACGGGTTTTTGTAAATTTTTGTGGAAATCGGTATTTTGGCGTTGGGTGGTGGGGGGGATTAACTAGAACGACTATTTGGGGCGGGCGTAAATGTACTTGTCTCACCTTTTTTCACAGCATTTATGCTGTTTTTGGCTAGGATTTGTCGACTTTTTGTATGGAATTCATAGCTTGTTAATTAAATATTTCAATATTGTGTACGTATTCGGGTATGAAATTTATAGCTTGCCAATTAAACATGTCTATATTATATATGTATCTGGGTGATGCAAAAGAATTGACATTTTTTCGGCATTACAGCAAAATATGGTAACATTTTATCAAAAAGTGATTCTCTCAAGAATTGAATCCTGAATAAAAATTTTAGAGGTCGCTCAAGCGATTTTTTAATGATTTCGGCTAAAAATGGATACATGATCAAATTTCGAGCTGGTGTATCGCGACTATATTCAGACTAAAAATGCAATGTGAAATATTGTTCTAAGAAGTGTTGAAGTGAATTCAATCTTCGTAATTAACCGTCAATACTTATAAAATTATTAGATTACTTAAAACGTACAGTAGTTCTGAGAAGATACGACGCATAAAAGAACAACGAACAAGTAAAAACGATTTTTTTTTTTAATTTTGTATAAAAAAATTTCAAAAAATATTGCACCGAAACATCCCTGTCAACAGATCAACGGATCGGAAAATATTCCATAAAAATGATGCCGAAGAAATACTCCAATAGCATCAGAATGCACCGAAAGTTTTTAAATATAAGTAATCATAACGAAACGAGATTTTGAAACAAAAAAGTATACGTACAAAATTTCGAGAGCTAAAGTTTAATCGGAAAAAATAATTTTGGCCGCAGTACTACGCGAGTTTTGCTTTTATAATGTTTATTGATTACGAATTATATCTCGTGAGCAATAGATAAAAAAAAAAAAATTGGTGAAGTACTTATGAAATTTTTTTTTTCTCAAATCAAATATCTTTTCGCTCAAAATTATTTCGCATCGCTTGATTCCGTTTTGGGTGACAAATGCAAATAGAATTTTCATGTATTTAAGGTCTCTACCACTCTAGGGTGGTTTAAAACCATATATAATTCAAACCTAGGGTGGTTCAAACGTAGGGTGGTATCATATATCATTCTCTCAGTTATATAAAAAATGAAGAGAATGGTTTCCAAATAAACTTTATTATTGCATGCAAGAGACATTTTATGGTAAAAGAGAAGTGGCACTGTTTTCGACTCCGTTCTAGAGTTTACGTTCGGAAAAATGAATTGTTGCGGCTAGGGTTAATAAAAAAAATTATTTATTAAGGTGCTGTTCAAAAGTTTATTTATTAAATTACACTCTATTTTTGCACTATCACTTTTCTATCTATATATATAAAAGTTACTTTAACCAAAACTGAAACTGACCGCGATCTTTATAACCTTACGACTGTTCAAAGATATCAAATATTCACCGAATACGAGTTTATCATACAACATTCTCTTAATTATCAAAAAAAAAAAAAAAAAAAAAAATAAAGAGAATGGTTTCTAAATAAACTTTATTATTGCATTCAAAGAACATTTTATGTTAAAATAGAAAAAGCACCGTTTTCGACTCCGTTCTAGAGTTTACGTTCGGAAAAATGGATTGTTGGGGCTAGGGTTAATAAAAAAAATTATTTATTTAGACACTGTTCAAAAGTTTATTTATTGATTTAAACTTTATTTTTGCACTATCATTCTTCTACATATATATAAAAGTCACTTTAATCACAAGTTAAAACTGACCGCGATCTTTATAACTTCACGACAAAGATATTAAATGTTCACCGAATACGAGTTTATCATACACCATTCTCTTAGCTATCAAAAAAAAATGAAGAGAATGGTCTCTAAATAAACCTTATTATTGCATTCGAGGAACATTTTATGGTAAAAGAGAAAAGGGAACGTTTTCGATTCCGATAACCTTTTTTTAACTCACAACTGTCACTGTTTATATATATATATATATATATTATCATATCTGTCAGCTTTCACATCGGCGATCTTTATAACCTTATTTTTTTTTTAATTTCCACTTGGAAATTTGTAGCTATCTCTGTCGCACTCATACGGCTGATCCATATTAAAAAAAATATCCGTCAACTTTCACATCCGCGATCTTTATAACCTTATTTTTTTAACCTCACATCACTATGCATATAGAATTGCACATCCGCGATCTTTATAACCTTTTTTTTTAACTCACAGCTGTCACTGTTTATTATAAAATATCATGAAGAAAAGTCAAATCGGCTGTCACATCGACGAACGCACTCTCACATATCATCAGAACGTTACCAATTTCTAGTTAGTATCACTAGGCAGCGACCGCAAAGCGTCAAAAGTGTGCGAAAAATGCTACCTTTTTTGATGATTTGGAAAGATGAAATATTAATATTTCCAATATGCGTTAGGCTACAGAGTTCTAAATAGTCACGATCGAAAGAAAAAAAAAATAAAAAATACGTAAACCCGCAGCATCTTTCAAAACGATGTTATTCATTAAATATCGCCGAAACAATTTTCGGAATACGTTCAGAATCACTCTTCTTGCTGTAAAGACTCTAGTAGCGACTCGTCTTCGCCATCTTATAGTATACGTAAATGTACTTGTCTCGAGTCGCTACCGCGACTCTAGATATAATTCGTGTTAAACAAAACTTATTATTTGCGCAACGAAATTTTAGTAGCTTTAGCAAAAGGTTTATTTGTTTGAATAGTAATAAAAGATTTTATCCAAATTACTATTAGGTAATTAGCTTAATCACAAATTATATTCCGTTGATATATGGTGTCATTGAATTCAATTCTCGCAGAGAAGTTTATTCGATGCTATTATTTTATCGAGTCACGGACAAACCGTATACAACCCAACCTCCGTGTGATTATTTGAAATTCAATCGATTCTGTGTCTCAAGTTTTACTTTTTTTCAATGTAACCATTTATTGCAGTTGTATTACATGAAATACACTCAACTGAAATAAATTAAAATTTAGCGGCAAAATCGTGGCGTAGTTGTCTCAACGACATGACTTGCAATGGATCAACGACCGGGTGATTAACTAAACGTAATATGACTATTGGCGCAACGAAATTCGTCCAACCTCATCGCGTAGTTGGCAATACTTTAATTTTTTTTTCAGTGTGTGATTCGGGAAATGTCGGCGGTATAAAAATTCCGCTATGTATTCGCTCATGAAATATTTTCGACGCCCGTATTTTGGTATTGCAGAACAGAAGGTTTGAACTACCCTAGATTTGAAATAGTATTTCCATGTATTTAAGGTCTCTACCACCCTAGGTTTGAAATAGTATTTCTATGCATTTACTGCCTTAATCACCCTAGGTTTCAACGACCCTAAGTTTCAATCGTATATGGTTTGAAACCATATATAATTCAAACTTTATACAATTCAAACTTAGGGTGGTTTAAACCTAGGGTGGTTAGGGCAGTAAATACATGGAAATACTATTTTAAACGTAGGGTAGTTTAAACTTAGAGTGGTAGAGATCTTAAATACATGGAAATACTATTTCAAACCTAGGGTAGTTCAAACCTAAGGTGGTAGAGCCGTGAACACATGGAAATACTATTTCAAACCTAGGGTGGTAGAGACCTTAAATACAAGAAAATTCTATTTCTAACGTAGGGTGGTTAAGACAGTAAATACATGGAAATTCTATTTTAATCGTAGGGTGGTTCAAACCTAAGGTGTTTAAGACAGTAAATACATGGAAAAACTATTTCAAATCTAGAGTGGTTGAAACCTAAGATGGTAGAGACCTTAAATACGTGGAAATTCTATTTCAAACGTAGGGTAGTTCAAACCTAAGGTGGTTAAGACAGTAAATACATGGAAATACTATTTACATTTGGAAATTACTTCCTACTACTTATAATTGTTTTTATTGCGTATGCACGTGCGCGTGTGTGGGCGTGCGTGTGTGTCTGGCTTGGTACCGACTCACCACCTGCTATACCTAATATCTGTATTACTCAATATTGTCACTTTTTTAATTTATTTTTTCACATTTGAAGGCTTCCCCTTCCTTAATATTACATGAGATACAATTTTTTGATGATAAAAAACGTTAAAAAAAATTGGAGCATTTTTGAGCGAAAATCGCAATTGTAGATATTTACGTTTTTGACGACGCAAGAAAAAGATCATTTGCTTGGGTAATTTTTAGAAATTAGTAAACGAAACCAACAGTAATTATGGTTTCAGATGTACTGAAAACATTTCTTCAATAAAATGCGCAGTACATTCGAGTCGAGGTAAACTTTGATTAACTTAATTGGTCGGGAACAAGAGGGATTTTTTTTTTTTCATTTTTAGGCAAATTAATTACAATTTTACCACGAAAGATTATTGTTATAGTTATGACAGGTCACTTTGGGTCTGTTTGCTGTAACAATTAATTCATTTGGCTGCGATTGCGAAGTCAAAATATACATCTACATTTGAAATATGGTCGTAACGTTAGATGAGCGGCTGATTTGTTCTGTATGCAGGAATTGATGCGTTCCAGAAAAAAGACAATACGATGAGAAATAAAAATCGCATTGGATTTTTGATACGTCGACACTTATCGATAAATAATCGCGTCCGTCTGCACCATAATCACGTGCGAGATTTTATCGGGAGTATCGTGAAGTCTCGTAGATTTAAACAATTTCTCAACGTTCCTCTTATATTCGTGCTTCAATTATATCCAAGACATATTTTTGACTCTCGTTCACTTATAATTTAGGTAACCCGTTGAAAAAAATGTTCTTTTCGCTAGATTGTCGTTTTAGTTACTACTAATATGATAAAAAAATACGTACGACAGCGTTATAAACGTGAAGATGCCTCGTCCTGTGAAACGCCCAGAATTTGTAATTCGCTTATCTCATTTTTTTTTCCTTACCTACTGAATCATGTTTTATCACTGTGCTTCCCATATTTGTCGTTGTTTGCAATAAAGCAAAATGGAATTTGAAATAAAGATCGCTTTGTTGTGATAGCAGGGAAATGAGAAAAATCGACTTTTGAGTCGTCACATTGAAATTTATTGGTTTAAAAAAGACAATTCTTTTAAATGGGATTATATTACTTCTTAGCATTGCACGTTCTTTTTTGTTTCAAGTACACTGTAAAAACAAGTGTGTCGTCGAAAACAACACACTTGTGTGTTCTGTACTTAACGCCATAAGCAAACTGTAGATTTTCAACACACTTTAAAACGTGTAGAAAATGGCGACAAAGAATCTATAGTTTGCTTATGGCGTTAAGTACAGAACACACTTAATGTATGTTGGCAACAACACACTTGTTTTTACATGCAGTGTACGTGAAGTATTACGCAGATAAACGATATACGTATGTTGTTTACAATATCGATAACCATATTAATCGACAGAAGAAATAATATTTATTAATGCTAAAAACTTATAAATATCTTCATTCAAAATGATTTCATATTCAGAAATGTGGCAGCGTCTTTTTTATACTACTATTTATTTTTATATCATATAGCGGTGCCGTGATGGTTTGTTTATTATACCGTAGCAATTGCGTCAAGTATTTTCGAAAATTCCTTTTATCTATAATAAGCACGTAAATCTCGAATTAGGCAATGTTTGATATCGTTTTTTGGATTTTTGTTATTTATACGATAGAACTATTTTGAAAATTCTATAACTATTTGTTAAATTTGGCTATTATTGGGTGTAGGGGTTTTCATTGAGGGAACAGCTCAAAAAAAGCAAAATGCTTAAAATATTTTTCCTTCATAATTAGTAATTACTATTTCGACAAGTAGGAAGTATCTGATTCTGCTGGATTGAAAGTAGGAAATCAATTGTTAAGATAAGGATTTAAACAATTTATTTATTTAAATACCTCGTTGTTTTTCTGATCAATTTTCTTTATTAAATCTTTCGGAGATATTTAGAAGCAGAAAAATAGACAATAATAACCAAACAGAAACAATCTAGAGCCACAAAATTTCATTTTCTGGACGTAAACTACAAATATTATCTTCCCATTTGTATGGCATAGTTTCTCATAAACTTTGGTTCCTTTTTTTTGAGAGAATGATTTGTAAATTTAAATTAAAATTTTTTCATTTGACAGTAGCCCATGGTTGAAATTATTTTTTTCTTAAGGAAAGTCGTACATTTTTAAAATACATTTTTTCATTCTTGTACAAGGAAAATTGTGTACGGGGCAACGTAGCGACGTTGATATGAGGAAAAAATTTTAATATTTATGTATATAGGAACGCATACGTATAAGGTGGTGGATGTTCGTTTGTGCGTATTGGAAAGGTGGCGAACGTACGTGTATATGAAAACGCGTATCGCAAGCCTGAGGTACAAGAGTTTCTCCGTCGCAATATCTCTGGTTCCTATCCTCCGGGTTCATATCCTACCCCATAAATACATTAGACTGATAACGCATGCCGCGTCGAGACCTCTGATAAGATATCGAGGAGAGCGGAGAAATAACCGTGAGACGCAATGTGACAGTATCGCGCCAAGCTCTAGTATAAATATCTCGTTTGTAATGCAATAAAATGGCCAGACATTTGTAACAGTTTAATTTTTTTTTTATACATATATCAGTAGCTTTTTAACATTTTTTTAATTCTTTACATCTCGGCGATTCTTGAGCGGCGAATCAAGCGAATAATTAAGCTAATAAAAAACTCCACTTCTTCGAGAAATACACATGTCACGTTCAATTCACAAGTCTTCACTGACGATTAGAACGTGAACGCAAAAATTGTCTGGCTTTTTTCGTAACTCAAAATAGCTCCGTGCCAATTCACGTGGCATTGAAAATAACCGGACTGAAATAATTTCAGTTTGCCACGAAACTCTTTATAATTTTTTTTCAGTAATTTTGAATGGCAATTCAGAAATAATTGTCTGAAATTATTATTGTGGTATTAATCTTTATTTTTGTTGGTAAAATTTTCTTTATTCTTTGTAAGAAGCTTATTTTAAAATGATTTTGATTTAATATTAAATTGTAATATTTTCCAAAATCTGCAAATTGTGTCATAGAATTCTTTTCGAAAAGTATATTGGGCAAAACTTGGACAAAACTTTCACTCATGACGAAAGATTCGTGAATGGAGAAATAAGGAAACGATCGGCACATTTGAATTTGCATAATTTTTAAAATGCATCTCGACTGTCCCACTTTCTAGCAACGAGACAAGAGCTGAAATTGAATGATTTTTTTTCTCCATTTCCTGTAACCAATGTGTACATCAACCATTTTTTTTCATTCTGCGCGCATCCTTAAATCTTTCACACAGCTTTTCTCTGCCTCGTTCGTTCTTTCTTTCAAGAAAGCACGACTGTGTGTTCGAATGACCACAGTAGGATTTTAAAACTGTGCAAACAATAAGTCAAAGTCGATCCATTAGCCTCGATCTTTCTTCCTGCTCAATTATTTGAAGTGCCGGTTCGCGGAGTCAGGAAAAAGAATAAAAAAAAAATTTCGTGAACAAATTTTATGTGTACGTGTGTATGGATATGTTACAAATATATCGTGAGTTTCGTGTGGCCATAATAATAATAAAAAAAAAATGTATTTATTATACATGAATTAATAATAAAAAAGATATGAAGTTTGTTGAAGTGCGTAGTAAAATTAAAGATCGATAAATAATTACAGTGAAAATTGAATTTCATTGAAAGCTGCAGCTCGCAATTACAAATCCATTTTATCATCATATACCGTGCCTTTTTTTCTGTTGAAACAAAATTCCTTCCGGCAGTCTCAAATATTTGACTCTACAATATTTGTCTCGTTCATGAGATAAAAAGAAAAAAACGTAAAATTCACCCTCTTAAATAATGCTCGAGACTATACAACTGTGAAAGTGACGAAGGTGAGGAATAATGGAGAATTAAATGAGCGTGAATCGATTCTCGTCGAGAAAAAGTATAATAAAAAAAAAAGTAGTACGAGTACGAGGTCGCGACAAGCCGGGGTGGATGGAGGTACCGAGGAAAGAACGTGGAAGGAGATCGGTAATCGGGGAAGAAACGTGACGAGTGAGAAAGAGAGGGCGAGAGAGAGAGAGAGAGGGGGGTAGGTTCGTTAATTTAAGAATTTTGCCTCGTTAGCCAAATTACGTTCGCCTCGTTGCTTCCACCGACAGTTGATACAATTAATTACGAAATCTACGAAGCGACGCAGTCTGCTATGCTCCATCGTTGGAATACACATATTCATTTATAGATATATATATATATATATATATATATATATATATATATATATATATATATATATATCTATGTAATGAGAGCGATGGACGTCGTTTTCGTCAGAAGAGAAACACCTTCGGAGTTTCGGCAAATCGAATTAAGCAACTGCGGGAAATAAAGCTTTTCCGTTTAATGCCACTTTCTCTAATCAGCATCAACTTTTTCACGGATATCGATGAATTAATTAATCATTCAAATTAATTAATTGGTTCACCAATTACTCTTTCGTAGAGAAAAGAACAAAAAATGTCCCTCTTATAAGATGGTATTTTCTCAGTATTGAACGAAAAAGAAGAAGCAATTTCAATTACATCTTACTTTTCGCGTGATAAATTTTTTAAATCATCAATTAGATATAAATATAATGCAAAAATAATGAATCGACATACTAAATTTATTACGGCCCATTTGTGTTTGTTACTGTAATAACGGTGACATTAGTGTGCATATACCAAGTTTATAATTTCAATGTGAGACGTTGTGGTAAAACCGCACTTTTGTATACTTTCGTCATTAGCAGACTCGTGCGATGGTGCTACGAGGGCAAATATCGTTATCAGGTAAGGTTTCTTACTTTGCCGTGACAATTTATATATATATGTATGTTTAAGCGTTTTAACTATGTTCGCTGCGAGATGATGTTACCTGAAAACTCATCATGAGAAAGCTCCGTTTCCGGCATAACCGACTCTTCCCCAGTCGAAAATTTTACCATACAAACTCAAATGCGCAGGCCAGCCTAAAATAATAGACTAACAAAAAATTGATAAATCCTCGATTCATCCTTAGTGAAAGTTAAACAGAAAGGATTTGAAGGTAGGTTGTTGAAAAATCGAAATTAAATGGTTCACAAATGTCTTTTGATGATATAAGTGATAGTTTTTTTTGCTTTGCTACATCAAAAAAAAGTTAAATGGACTAAAAGATCACCACGCGATATAATATGCGACAAAATTTTTAGTTTTTTCAACTGTTACGTCAGTTTATCGAAAGAAATGTATTCGAAACAACCTAAATGTTGTGGCCTTGACAAAAAGTTGATTTCCTCTTATGTAACTACAGATTTAGGAAATTCTTCGATTTTCCTTATTTCGAGAGTAATTATTTTTATCTTCGTACATAATCGCAAATATTTCTTTATTAATCATTCATGCTTTTAAATTAATAGCTTTTGAACTATATTTTATTGAATTTTATTCTAAATTCGGTTTTCGAATAACCTACTTGTTTCGTAATCATGAAGCAAAACATATTAGTTAATTTCCTTGAATAAAACTCTGTTATTTTCCGTCAAATGACATTATATATCAATAAGCATATCATCGAGACAAAGCATTAATTCAGGTGTTCGAAAAGAATGCTCATTTGATGGCAACAAGGTCTGCAAATATTTAATGTTCTAAAAAATACCTTTTAACCCGTCAGTAGGCGTACTACGTATACTTTGAATATTGGGCGCGCGATGAAAGATTTTCTCACATGTATAGCTTCAAGTGCTTAATTTGATAAATAGGAGGAACTTGAGAACAATTTCGCTACAGTGATTGTGGCAATTGAACATTTTTATTTAAAGAAAAACCATAAATACAAGGATAATTGACACTAAAAACTGAATAAATAATAATTTTAAAAATTCAAAAAAACTTTTTTTTTTACTCTTCTATCATACAGAAGAATAAATTTGGTGAAGATAGAAAAAATTTCAAATGCTTATGCCATTTGAAATTTTCGAGTAATCAACGTTTTAATATAAGTGTGAGAAAGCCCTGCTGACGGGTTAACTCAATAAACATATTTTCATTGGGAAAATTATTTTTGTGGCTTACGTTCTATGTATTTTGATCTACATCGTTATTTATATATGCAATTTATTTACACTCAGAATCCTAAGAAATGTAATTTTTATACGCATCTTTTTTCGACGTAAATTTCATGGGTTTTTACTGTTAATTAATTTTCACCATCAGTATGCAGATATAGAAAGAAGAAATTAGTGTGATTTAGTATGTCGTTTTAGCTATAGGGTCAACTTATATTATTTTCAAGCCAACGCCGATGTATTTTTTCTGTTACTTTTTCTTACCATCTAGAATATGACGTTTCTATGCGGTGTTCGGGGCCTCGTCATCGTCGTCTTCTTCGTTCTCACTTTTTCCCAGAAGAATATAGTTTTATCTGACGACTCATAACTTGTGAGGGAACGGTTTGGTCACAGCATGCACATATTCATATTTTCCATGGGAGTTTCTATATTAACAGAGTCACCGGAATCTAGAAATTATTTTTGAGATCTGATACACATTTTTGCAAAATGTACATCCAATAATTCAACTTTTTCTAGTAAAAGTATAAATCTACTCGGAAAAAGGGCTGTAAATCATGAGGTGATACGCTTTTGCATTATCTATAATCATGTCACTCAGTTTTTTCAAAAATATTTTTTATATTTTTTTGAAGGCATCGTGAGTCATATGAACGTTCTCAAAACAGTCTTAAAGTACAAATACATGGATTCAATTATTTTTCTATTCTTTCTCTCAGAGCCTTGAATTGAATTTTACCTCACTGAATCAAAAAATTCTGTCATACAATGAGTAATCTCAGAAATCTTTAGAAACGATTAGTGCAACATTCTTAGTTCTTAATTAAAAAAGAAAAAAAAATATGTGAAGTCAGATTCATCATCGCCAATTTTTTTCTCGTTTTTGAGCAAGTTCTGACCTTGCCCCTTCATGATAAAAACATCTTGTTATTTATTGAGCGTTTAAAGCATTGAAGAAAACATCGGTTGGAAATAGACGGACCAAAATATATTTCTAATATCTGTTTATTTTTATGAAAGATTATGTCTTAGAACTGGATGGAAATTTGGATTGGGTGTTGAGTGACGGATTACACGCCAGACAATTTCAGCTTTTTTGTCGCTGAATCGAGTCTTTTTTAAAAAAATCGAGATTTTTTAAAAAAATCAGAATCAGTTATTAATTTTTTTAAATGAGTTCATTTTCTTTTTATTCTTTTTTTTTTTTTAGAAATTCGTTGAGTTATTAGCATTGAATGCCTTGTAT
>OZ022416.1:6535987-6763316 GCA_963989365.1 Rhimphoctona megacephalus | reverse complement strand
CTTCAAACCATAAAATCATGACCAATACGATGAAAAATGATAAAAACGTGATGTGTGGTGCAATATATAGTGTTGGGATACCTACTCAATAAAGTCTATACAATAAGCGCGTGTGGGAGATATTATTATATACAGTACAATGAATAAGAGGGTGAAGGGCTATCGTTAACCGGCCCTCGAGCCGCAACAATGACGAACGATTGGACATTGCCACGTGGCGATTTTGAGAGAGAGGCTCGCTTAAATATCTAGGAGGCTCGTACTTTGGAAAAAAAGGAGCCGTCTATGTTTTACAAACAGCTAAGCGCCACGTGCGTCTGCCGCCCTGTCAAAACATCCCGGGTTTCGTGATGTATACATATATGGAGTTACACGATACCTACGTCACGAAGAGAAATTTAACATTTCTCTTTCTCTCGCTCTCTTTCTCGCTGTCTTTTTCTCTTTTTTTCTTTCCATTTAATGCGTGCAAAGTACGAAGTTCATTTTTACGACATACACATGATGTACTGTGAGCATTAAGCGCGAGTTTAAAAGGCGCGGTACTTTATTCTCTCGTACATCGTGTTATATGGAGCGTTACACGAACCGCTCGGTAATACTGTGAACTTCTATACCGCTATGACGATACACGTAATTGATGGAGAATCGAGTATGCGCGTGCCAAACCATCTCACACTCTCGACCCTTCTCCACGATATAGTAGTTGTCTTATGTAGCAGTACGTAAGGGATTTTTTTGATATAAATGACAGGGCATTCCTTTCTTTTTTTGAATTGATTGGCGTTTAATTCCTTTTGTTCTTCTTTTAGAGTCTATTACATTTTTCTATTCGGCTAAATTTTTTTTGTCTCTTATGTAAGAAACGTTTGGAGTAGTATAACTAGGGGGATTCTGGCTCAAATGGAGGCGAGGGGTATGCGGTGCGGGGGCGGAGCCCCTGCGCCGCATGCCCCTCGCCACGACTTCAGAATGCCTCCTAGCTCTTCTACTACACTCCCCTCCCCTGCCCTCGCCACGACCCGGCAGTAGGCCCAGCGGGGAACGAGGTGTGTGGAAGAGAGATGGTTCGAAGCATAATGAGTGGGAGAGAGAGAGAGAGAGAGAGAGAGAGAGAGAGAGAGAGGGAGCGAGACAACTAGATGGGAAGATAAGGGAGTGTGAGAGAGCAAGTATGAAAAATAGATGTATGCTTGGAGGAGCATTTTAAACAATATCATTTAAAAAACAATTTCATTTCCAAAATTGATCTCGAGATGGATAGATGTGCGAGTATGTATGCAATCCACCCATCGAAAGACCCCTGGACATTGACGAAAAATGAACTCGAATCGATTCCCAAGGCTTTGCTTTTAAAATATTTTAGCTACTGTATAACGTCATTGTGGGATCGTTTACCAGAGTATTTATGGTGTGATAGTGAGATACAATCATATCATGAGTGTGATGATCATTTTAATCCATCGTGGTAGGAAACGCATATTGACGCCGTTGGACCTATACGTCGAGATTGTGAAAAGTGTTTTGAAATGGAAGAATTGGTGAATATATGCAATTCGACGTACGAAGAATCCTCGAGAAATTACGCGAGAGGAGCCAGAAATTATATCACCAACGGCGATTAAAAAATATTTCAGTGACTACACAGATATTCTGTGGGAGCGTTTACCCGAATATTATAAATCTGACGGTGAAATTAAATTATTCCGTCGATGCACTGGACATTGGAATACATCATCGATGGAAGATCACATTGACGGTCCGACACCGCTACGTCGAAATTGTAGAAAATATCGAGAGAGTGAAGAACGTGTTTGAGCCTGTTCCGGGGTGCACGTGTCTACAGACAAGGTTGGAAAAATGCTAATGTAATGTCAGAGTTTCACTCGTTCCAAGGAAAAGTAAAAAAAAAAAAAATGTTATTTAGTATAAGAAGTCTTTACAACCATTGTAAGATGTTTGAGCGTTATACGAGATTGAGAGATTAAGAGAGTTTGAGAGTTTAAGAAATTTGAAGAGTTTGAGAGTTTGAGAGAATTTGAGAGCGTTTAAAAGTTTGAGAGTTTGAGAGCTTAGATTTGGAGAGTTTAAGAGTTTGAGACTTTGAGAGTTTAGATTTTGAGAGTTTGAGAATTTGAGATAGTGTGTGAGTTCGAGACAGTTTGAGAATTTGAGAGTTTGAGAGCTTCCCAGCAAATACAACTTGTATAATTTTCGTAACATTGATGTAAAAATTACAAATTTATATAAAGTTTACATAATAGTTACGAAAATAATCCAAGTGTGTTTGCTGGGTTGAGAGATTTTGAGTATTTGAGAGAATTTAAGAGTTTGAGTTTCAAAATTTAAAAGTTCGAGAGTTATGAGAGTTTAAGAGTTTGACAATTTGAGAGAGTTTTAGGGTTCAAGACAGCTTGAGAATTTGAGAGTTTGAGAGTTTGAGCATTTGAGAGAGTTTGAGAGAGTTTGAGCGTTCAAGACAGTTTGAGAATTTGAGAGTTTGAGAGTTTGAGAGTTTGAGAATTTGAGAGAGTTTGAGAACGTTTTAAGAGAGTTTGAGAGAGTTTGAGGGTTCGAGAAACTTTGAGAATTTGAAAATTTGAGAGAGTCTGAGAGTTCGAGACAGTTTGCGAGAATTGGAGAGTTTGAGAGATTTTATGAATTTGAGAGTTTGAAATTTAAAAGTTTGAGAGTTTGGGAGTTTTAAGATAGTTTGAGAGTTTGAACGTTTGAGTTTGAGAGTTTGAAAAGTTAAAAGTTAAAAGTTTATGAATTTGAGAGTTTAAGACAGTTTGAGAGAGTTTGAAAGTTTGAGAGTTTGAAAAGATAAAAGTTAAAAGTTTCAGAGTTTGAGAGCTTGAGAGGTTGAGAGTTAGATAGTCAGAGAGTGTTTAAAAGTATAAGAGTTTGAGATTTTGAGAGTTTGAGAAAGTATGAAAGTTTGAGAGTTTGAGTGTTTGAGAGAGTTTAAGAGTATGCGAGTTTAAGAGTTTGAAAGTTTGAGAGCTGGAGAGAGTTTGAAAGAGTTTAAGAGATAGAGAGTTTGAGATAGTTTGAGAATTTGTGAGTTTAAGAGAGTTTAACAGGTCAAAAGTTTGAGAGTTTTGAGAGAGTTCAAGAGTTTAAGAGTTTGATAGTTTGAGAGAGTTTGAGAGGTTGAGAGTTTGAGAGTGTGAGAGTTTGAGAGAGTTGAAAGTTTGAGAGTTTGAGCGTTTGAGAGTTTGAGACAGTTTGAGAGTTTGAGACAGTTTGAGAATACGACAGTTTGACCGTTAGAAATAGTTTGAGAGTTTGAGAGAGTTCAAGAGTTCAAGAGTTTGAGAGTTTGAGAGAGTTCAAGAGTTCAAGAGTTTGAGAGTGTGAGAGTTTGAAAGTTTGAAAGTTTGAGAGTTTGAGAGCTTGAGAGTTCGAGACAATTTGAGAATTTGAGAGAGTTTCAGAGTTCGAGACAGTCTGACAATTTGAGAATTTGAGAGAGTTTGAGAGTGGGAGCGGGATGTTATCCATATGGTAACATGTCATAGAGTAATGCATACTGATTTTGTTGTATATTCAAAATTCATGTTACCATATGGATAACATCCCGCTCCCACTCACTTCCAACCATCTCTGTCCTACATACCCGGCTCCCTTCTGGGTCTCTGGCCCAGGGCAAGGAGTATGCGGAGAGGGCAGTTTAGCCAATAATTGGATTTAATAATTGGATTTAGAGGAATCCTTATTCGAAAATGCATCTTTTTAAAATGTAGAAATGTCCGAAACACTCGAAGGTCTTGCTTGCATGGTCTCAGAGTATTCATATCTTTCCCTGATGGGAAACAATTTCTTCAAGATATAGTGAAGAAGAAGATTTAATCCGGAAAACTAACAAAACATCGTACAAATTGGCAACGCGGCGAGGAAAATTTTTTCATCAATCTATTCCAGCTCATTCTTCTAATCTTTCATTCGCCAATTTTGAAAACTTAAAAAATATGAGAAAAAAGTTACACGTTTTTCATGAATTGATGGGAAGATCATCTATAGTCTGGACAATGTCGCATATAACGAGCTAATACAGCCTGTTGCCACAAACCTCCCAATAACCGCTGGAAAGCCTATTGTAGTTATCACTTTCATGTTTGCGGACAATGGGAAGGGAGGAAAACATTTCTCCACGAATTTCCAAAAACGCATACACCATTAAAATTTGCTAGAATATATTCACACTCTTCAAGCTTCACCATTCCTGAGGACACCATATCGATAATCCCTTTTTATCGGAGGAATCCTTGTTTGATAATACATGTTTTCTCAAAATGTAGAAATAGACATATTCGAAACACTTGAAGATCATATCCTGCTTGCATAATCCCAGAGTATTCTTATCTTTACCTAACAATCAGGTGGAAAAAAATATTTTCTGCATGATATAATGGAGAAGGTTTTATCTGGAAGACACACAAAAAAAAAAAAAAAAAAAAAAAAAAAAAAAAAAAAAAAAAAAAAAAAAAAAAAAAAAAAAAAAAAAAAAAAAAAAAAAAAAAAATCCATCATGAAATTCGAAAAACGCGTTGAGAAAAAAATTTTTCGTCGGTCTATTCACATACGTGCAACTGAAAATACGCAAGAAAGAAAATTAACATCCTGTACTTTGAAAATTACCCGACCGACATGCTTTTGGGACCTTACCCAAAGGTAAAAATTATCGGGATCATCAATCCGGAGGAAGTGTGTCTACACATTCACGAAGAAGATGGAATATTGGAGAGAATACTCGACGCGATCAACGTTATACGACCAGATGACAAAGAGGTCCATACACTTCTTGAAGAGGAAATTTATCCGGGGAAGGCCGTGTTATATCGAGAGGATGATAACACACACTATCGTGCGATAATTATAAAAAATCTCGATACGGATATTTTGGTCTGGCTAGGGGACTATGGGCGGGAGACTCTGATAAAGCAGGACGAGTTGTTTACTGCATCCCGATGGACATTTGGGATGGCGTACCAGGCAATAGTGTGCGGGATTCAGGGCATCGGACCGATTAGGAGGAAGTACAGCGAAAAACACGCTGAGATCGTTCGCACTTTTGTAGACGACGTCACGTGGACGCTGGAATTAGAAGTGAAAGAGACAAATACCGATACGATATGGGGAAAGCTCCACTTAAATACCAATCACCCAGCAACACGGATAAATTACGTGGAAATGATGTGTAGGCTATTCGCATGCCGCAAGTCAGAAACAGCAAGATCGTTTCAATTCCAAGCACCTGACCCATTGTTATGCAGCAAATACGAACACGTTGCAACATTTGAGAATTTTTCACATGAAGAATTGATACCAACAACAGCCTCCTCAATCCAACAAAGCTGGGCCTCGAACGACGAGGGCATGCCGCCAAGCGAGGTAGAAGAAGAAGAGGAAGTCGAACCGACCCAATCCCCAGAAGAAATCCACTTTTTAACAACATGGGGAGTCATCGAGGCCCAAATCTCCGACGAAGAAGAAGAGTCCGATGGATATGAGTTGGGTGGTTCATACTAAAGAAAACAAACTGTAAATAGATAAATGAAGAAAAAAATGAGGATAAAAAAGAAAAAAGTTGTCGAATATTTTTTTTATTTACAAAGTGTGCGAAGATATAGAATTCAATTTTTTTTTTTTATTGCATGAGTAAAAGCGAAGAAAAATACAAAAAGAAAAAAATTACAAATTGATATATTAAAATCATAGAAATCAATAAGATAAGAAAAATACAAAGTACACAAAATTATAGAAACTAAGAAAACAAGCAGAAAGAGCAAAGGCATTTAAGAATAACAAGCGAGCAAAAGGATTTTCAGGATTCAGGCTCAAGTCGCGACCAGTGGTATGCTGCAGCGGGGGCTCCGCCCTCCCACCACATCATACCCCTGGTCGCGACTTGAGCCTGAATAAAGATCTCAATTGGCTTAGTGAACATTTGTAAATCAAACGATGTTTTCCAATTTCGAAATTCTTATACTCTAGAATCATGATATTATTTCATGTTATAAGACGTTAATTAGATAATTGGAATGTATATCATCTTATTTTTAAGATAATCTAAAATAAGGAAGGTTTCTAAAACTTTCGTGAAATATGCAATAGTAACTTTGTGAAGTCTTGAAATATAAATATATATGTTTTCTTTTGCAAGGATTGGATTTGTAAATTTTGTCGCGACACATTAATTTGATCACTTTTTTTTTTTTTTGGTAGGGTTGAAGGTTTTTTTTTTCAGGGTTTTAATTTTGTGGGAGGATTGAATATGTTTGAATATCTGTGGAAGGCTTGAACACATTTGGGAGATCTGAGTCGTGGAATAATGACTCGTTATTACACAACTTCAATGAGAGGAACGATTTCAACATTATTTGCAGATTTTATAAAACATGATAAAGCCTATAATACTATTATATAATAATATAATAAAGCCTATAAAAAACCCACGTACTTGAACCTATATACTTTAGAATCATGACATAATTTTTTTTTTTCACGTTATAAGACGATAATTAGATAAATGGAATGTATTTCATAATTTTTTAAAGATACTCTGAAATAAGGAAGGAAGGAAAACTTTCGTGAAATATGTAGCAGTAATTTTGTGAAGTCTTGAAATACATTTTTTTTTTTTTTGCAAGTATTGGATTTGTAAATTTGTCATGACTCCTTAATTTGATCACTTTTTGGTAGGGTTGAAAGTTTTTCTTTTTAGGGTTTTAATTTTTGTGGGAAGATTGATTATGTTTGAATATCTGTTGAAGGTTTCAACACATTTGGGAGATCCGAGTCGTGGAATAATAATTCGTTATCACACAACTTCAATGAGAGGAACAATTTCAACATTATTTGCAGATTTCGTAAAACATGATAAAGCCTATAATAGAAACCCACATACTTGAACCTGTATGCTTCGGTAAATTTCTATTGATTTGTTAACTCTTCCGAAAGTAAATTCAGAAATGTATTTGAGAAGTGTTATATACACCAAACTGAACAACGAAAATATTTACAATCTATCGAGTAAGAAAAACTAATCCTGTAACATATCATCTGAAAGATCATCGTGATGAAACCATTGCCGGTGGTTTCTATAAACATGAGCTACTCAATATTAAATACCCCGATATTTACCATATTGAAAAGTGGTGAGGAAGCGTGGCAATCAGCTGCTTGTGAAATGGCTCGGTTTCGATAATACACACAATAGTTGGATAAGTAAAGATGATTTATAGACAATAAAGGAAAAAGAAAAAATGTGAAAAACGACTCGTTGATATTTTTATAACCTCAATCCTCTAGCTTACGTCCCAGTCGAGCACACAACGCCGTGAGGACGAGGAAAATCCTTTTGCTCGCTTGTTATTCTTAAATGCCTTTGCTCTTTCTGCTTGTTTTCTTAGTTTCTATAATTTTGTGTACTTTGTATTTTTCTTATCTTATTGATTTCTATGATTTTAATATATCAATTTGTAATTTTTTTCTTTTTGTATTTTTCTTCGCTTTTACTCATGCAATAAAAAAAAAAAATTGAATTCTATATCTTCGCACACTTTGTAAATAAAAAAAATATTCGACAACTTTTTTCTTTTTTATCCTCATTTTTTTCTTCATTTATCTATTTACAGTTTGTTTTCTTTAGTATGAACCACCCAACTCATATCCATCGGACTCTTCTTCTTCGTCGGAGATTTGGGCCTCGATGACTCCCCATGTTGTTAAAAAGTGGATTTCTTCTGGGGATTGGGTCGGTTCGACTTCCTCTTCTTCTTCTACCTCGCTTGGCGGCATGCCCTCGTCGTTCGAGGCCCAGCTTTGTTGGATTGAGGAGGCTGTTGTTGGTATCAATTCTTCATGTGAAAAATTCTCAAATGTTGCAACGTGTTCGTATTTGCTGCATAACAATGGGTCAGGTGCTTGGAATTGAAACGATCTTGCTGTTTCTGACTTGCGGCATGCGAATAGCCTACACATCATTTCCACGTAATTTATCCGTGTTGCTGGGTGATTGGTATTTAAGTGGAGCTTTCCCCATATCGTATCGGTATTTGTCTCTTTCACTTCTAATTCCAGCGTCCACGTGACGTCGTCTACAAAAGTGCGAACGATCTCAGCGTGTTTTTCGCTGTACTTCCTCCTAATCGGTCCGATGCCCTGAATCCCGCACACTATTGCCTGGTACGCCATCCCAAATGTCCATCGGGATGCAGTAAACAACTCGTCCTGCTTTATCAGAGTCTCCCGCCCATAGTCCCCTAGCCAGACCAAAATATCCGTATCGAGATTTTTTATAATTATCGCACGATAGTGTGTGTTATCATCCTCTCGATATAACACGGCCTTCCCCGGATAAATTTCCTCTTCAAGAAGTGTATGGACCTCTTTGTCATCTGGTCGTATAACGTTGATCGCGTCGAGTATTCTCTCCAATATTCCATCTTCTTCGTGAATGTGTAGACACACTTCCTCCGGATTGATGATCCCGATAATTTTTACCTTTGGGTAAGGTCCCAAAAGCATGTCGGTCGGGTAATTTTCAAAGTACAGGATGTTAATTTTCTTTCTTGCGTATTTTCAGTTGCACGTATGTGAATAGACCGACGAAAAATTTTTTTCTCAACGCGTTTTTCGAATTTCATGATGGATTTTTTTTTTTTTTGTGTGTCTTCCAGATAAAACCTTCTCCATTATATCATGCAGAAAATATTTTTTTCCACCTGATTGTTAGGTAAAGATATGAATACTCTGGGATTATGCAAGCAGGATATGATCTTCAAGTGTTTCGAATATGTCTATTTCTACATTTTGAGAAAACATGTATTATCAAACAAGGATTCCTCCGATAAAAAGGGATTATCGATATGGTGTCCTCAGGAATGGTGAAGCTTGAAGAGTGTGAATATATTCTAGCAAATTTTAATGGTGTATGCGTTTTTGGAAATTCGTGGAGAAATGTTTTCCTCCCTTCCCATTGTCCGCAAACATGAAAGTGATAACTACAATAGGCTTTCCAGCGGTTATTGGGAGGTTTGTGGCAACAGGCTGTATTAGCTCGTTATATGCGACATTGTCCAGACTATAGATGATCTTCCCATCAATTCATGAAAAACGTGTAACTTTTTTCTCATATTTTTTAAGTTTTCAAAATTGGCGAATGAAAGATTAGAAGAATGAGCTGGAATAGATTGATGAAAAAATTTTCCTCGCCGCGTTGCCAATTTGTACGATGTTTTGTTAGTTTTCCGGATTAAATCTTCTTCTTCACTATATCTTGAAGAAATTGTTTCCCATCAGGGAAAGATATGAATACTCTGAGACCATGCAAGCAAGACCTTCGAGTGTTTCGGACATTTCTACATTTTAAAAAGATGCATTTTCGAATAAGGATTCCTCTAAATCCAATTATTAAATCCAATTATTGGCTAAACTGCCCTCTCCGCATACTCCTTGCCCTGGGCCAGAGACCCAGAAGGGAGCCGGGTATGTAGGACAGAGATGGTTGGAAGTGAGTGGGAGCGGGATGTTATCCATATGGTAACATGAATTTTGAATATACAACAAAATCAGTATGCATTACTCTATGACATGTTACCATATGGATAACATCCCGCTCCCACTCTCAAACTCTCTCAAATTCTCAAATTGTCAGACTGTCTCGAACTCTGAAACTCTCTCAAATTCTCAAATTGTCTCGAACTCTCAAGCTCTCAAACTCTCAAACTTTCAAACTTTCAAACTCTCACACTCTCAAACTCTTGAACTCTTGAACTCTCTCAAACTCTCAAACTCTTGAACTCTTGAACTCTCTCAAACTCTCAAACTATTTCTAACGGTCAAACTGTCGTATTCTCAAACTGTCTCAAACTCTCAAACTGTCTCAAACTCTCAAACGCTCAAACTCTCAAACTTTCAACTCTCTCAAACTCTCACACTCTCAAACTCTCAACCTCTCAAACTCTCTCAAACTATCAAACTCTTAAACTCTTGAACTCTCTCAAAACTCTCAAACTTTTGACCTGTTAAACTCTCTTAAACTCACAAATTCTCAAACTATCTCAAACTCTCTATCTCTTAAACTCTTTCAAACTCTCTCCAGCTCTCAAACTTTCAAACTCTTAAACTCGCATACTCTTAAACTCTCTCAAACACTCAAACTCTCAAACTTTCATACTTTCTCAAACTCTCAAAATCTCAAACTCTTATACTTTTAAACACTCTCTGACTATCTAACTCTCAACCTCTCAAGCTCTCAAACTCTGAAACTTTTAACTTTTATCTTTTCAAACTCTCAAACTTTCAAACTCTCTCAAACTGTCTTAAACTCTCAAATTCATAAACTTTTAACTTTTAACTTTTCAAACTCTCAAACTCAAACGTTCAAACTCTCAAACTATCTTAAAACTCCCAAACTCTCAAACTTTTAAATTTCAAACTCTCAAATTCATAAAATCTCTCAAACTCTCCAATTCTCGCAAACTGTCTCGAACTCTCAGACTCTCTCAAATTTTCAAATTCTCAAAGTTTCTCGAACCCTCAAACTCTCTCAAACTCTCTTAAAACGTTCTCAAACTCTCTCAAATTCTCAAACTCTCAAACTCTCAAACTCTCAAATTCTCAAACTGTCTTGAACGCTCAAACTCTCTCAAACTCTCTCAAATGCTCAAACTCTCAAACTCTCAAATTCTCAAGCTGTCTTGAACCCTAAAACTCTCTCAAATTGTCAAACTCTTAAACTCTCATAACTCTCGAACTTTTAAATTTTGAAACTCAAACTCTTAAATTCTCTCAAATACTCAAAATCTCTCAACCCAGCAAACACACTTGGATTATTTTCGTAACTATTATGTAAACTTTATATAAATTTGTAATTTTTACATCAATGTTACGAAAATTATACAAGTTGTATTTGCTGGGAAGCTCTCAAACTCTCAAATTCTCAAACTGTCTCGAACTCACACACTATCTCAAATTCTCAAACTCTCAAAATCTAAACTCTCAAAGTCTCAAACTCTTAAACTCTCCAAATCTAAGCTCTCAAACTCTCAAACTTTTAAACGCTCTCAAATTCTCTCAAACTCTCAAACTCTTCAAATTTCTTAAACTCTCAAACTCTCTTAATCTCTCAATCTCGTATAACGCTCAAACATCTTACAATGGTTGTAAAGACTTCTTATACTAAATAACATTTTTTTTTTTTTTACTTTTCCTTGGAACGAGTGAAACTCTGACATTACATTAGCATTTTTCCAACCTTGTCTGTAGACACGTGCACCCCGGAACAGGCTCAAACACGTTCTTCACTCTCTCGATATTTTCTACAATTTCGACGTAGCGGTGTCGGACCGTCAATGTGATCTTCCATCGATGATGTATTCCAATGTCCAGTGCATCGACGGAATAATTTAATTTCACCGTCAGATTTATAATATTCGGGTAAACGCTCCCACAGAATATCTGTGTAGTCACTGAAATATTTTTTAATCGCCGTTGGTGATATAATTTCTGGCTCCTCTCGCGTAATTTCTCGAGGATTCTTCGTACGTCGAATTGCATATATTCACCAATTCTTCCATTTCAAAACACTTTTCACAATCTCGACGTATAGGTCCAACGGCGTCAATATGCGTTTCCTACCACGATGGATTAAAATGATCATCACACTCATGATATGATTGTATCTCACTATCACACCATAAATACTCTGGTAAACGATCCCACAATGACGTTATACAGTAGCTAAAATATTTTAAAAGCAAAGCCTTGGGAATCGATTCGAGTTCATTTTTCGTCAATGTCCAGGGGTCTTTCGATGGGTGGATTGCATACATACTCGCACATCTATCCATCTCGAGATCAATTTTGGAAATGAAATTGTTTTTTAAATGATATTGTTTAAAATGCTCCTCCAAGCATACATCTATTTTTCATACTTGCTCTCTCACACTCCCTTATCTTCCCATCTAGTTGTCTCGCTCCCTCTCTCTCTCTCTCTCTCTCTCTCTCTCTCTCTCTCTCCCACTCATTATGCTTCGAACCATCTCTCTTCCACACACCTCGTTCCCCGCTGGGCCTACTGCCGGGTCGTGGCGAGGGCAGGGGAGGGGAGTGTAGTAGAAGAGCTAGGAGGCATTCTGAAGTCGTGGCGAGGGGCATGCGGCGCAGGGGCTCCGCCCCCGCACCGCATACCCCTCGCCTCCATTTGAGCCAGAATCCCCCTAGTTATACTACTGTTTGGGACATTTTTGACATGAGATGGTTTTTGGTTTCGTATATATCCCTATACAATTGTATTATAAAATTCTTAACACAGAAACAAAAAAAAACAGTCCTGCTTCTTTCCCAACTGTTTTTCTCGAATTTTCGATTGACTAAAAATGTATTTCGGGAAGCGTCATAAGTATTCTCGAAAATATTTTTATTTGAATTGATCATCAATTAAGTCTTCGTGGAATCATATTTCATATTTACTTTCTGAATTACTTATCAGGAAGCCATTTTTATTTGTATGAAAAACTGGAATGCCCCATTTAAAACTATGTTTTTAAATCAATTTTTTTTTACTACATTTAAGGTAAATACTTTACTGCGTGCTAGTCAAATGAGTGCTAAAACTTCACAATATTTTTATACCAAGTTCAATGCACTAATTATACACAGTGAAGGTGAATTTGTAAGATGACATGTCTAATTAACATAGAAAAATATTAATAATGATACATTTGCGAAACCATTAATGGATAGTGGCAAATTTCCATTATGACACATTTTCATTGGGACTTTTCAAAGAATAATCTGTATTTTTTAACCGATTTTAACGCACCACGTTTTATTTTGTTCCTCAAGAGATTCTCTACGAATTCACCATGTAGATTTTTTCGAAGCTTATTTGTTTGGAAATTATAGCAATTTGTCTATGAAAGATTTTTTTCGTTAAATAAACAATTGGCTGCAACAGTGAAACGATTAAGTTTAGAATAAATCTACGTGGTGAATTCGTAAAGGATCTCTTGAGGAACAAAATACGACGTGGTGCATTGCAATCGGTTAAAAATTACGGATTATTCTTTGACGAATTCCGATGAAAATGTGTCATCATGGAAATTTTCATTTATCAGTTGATGGTTTCGCAAATCTATCGTTTTTCATATTATTCTACGTTAATAAGACGTGCTGTGATATAAATCCACTAACACTACGTTCAATTAGTGCATTAAGCTTGGCATAAAAGAATTGTGAAAATTTAGCACTCACTGGACTAGCATGCAGTACGGTATATACCTCAACCACTAAAATTTTTCATTTACGCTAGAAGTAAGCTCAGATATGGCTGGGAATGCCGTGAAATTCATGATTTCGTTGAAAAAAATTCGATGGATATAGGAATGTGTAAAAAAAAAGAAATTTGCTTCTGCTCCTTTGCAAGAAAATTTCGAATAAAAAGAATGTTGGATGGAGATCATAGTCCTATTTATTCGGACCTGAATACACCATGTATGCTGAGGTATATAGATATATGAATAATATTAGAGCACAATAATTGTTCCTGTGATCCACTTAACATAAAAAAGAAGAAGTACGTCCTTCGCATGGGAAATTACGGGAGTTACATACATATACCAGTGTAAAGTTCATATGGGAGCGCCATTCGTGTCCGACGCCTCGGGGAATTGGTACCTATCATTCACGCGTATATATATATACAGCAACTACAGCACGCTCTGGTGAGCCATCGAGTATATATCCTTCGTGTACTATCCAGTTCTATCGTACATTTAATTGGTTTTTTTATTACGATTATTTTTTACTATTTTTTATTACGGAACCATGGCTATGTAAACATGATAAAATTGACCACCATGATGGTACAAAGTGGCTTAAAAAATGGCAGCATTTGACCTGGGTGAATTGAACAGAAAAACATCAATAGTAAAGTCTTAATAACTTTCTTCTAGCTTTTCTTTTTTATGTCTTTAATCACTTGTAGTTTGTATGTTTATTTATACTTTTATTGTTGTCTTTTTTATGGCTTGTATTCAAAGAGTCAATGCAATATCGTGTTGAAATGATCTTACAATTACTGGCCCGTTTATGGTCCGTTTTATTCGGGAAAAGGCAGTCATGAGGTCCTATTAATATCAAACGAGGACACGGTACGAAAATACAGCGCGTTAACAGTAAGAGAGAGAGAAATTAAGGGAAAGAGGAAAGTATGGAACCATGGGAAAGGCAGAGGGAAGCAAAATCGTGGGAGAGAGCGACCAGATTCACATAGCCCTTCTCGCATAGCCTGGGGGAATTGGTCCTCGGCTTTTTCGTGTACGCTTCGGCCAATGAGAAGGACCATCGAAAGGTGGTTGCTGGTGGTTTTCATCGGGTATTCTCTCTCTATCTAGATTTTCCCCTATCTCTACTGATACCCAACGAACATGCTTGCAATTGCATCCACCCTTATTTGCGTCACTATACACGATTGCCTTTTAAATTCGATGCTACGGAGTGAGCCTTGAGTATCGTGGGATAAATAATTATGTGCTAGTGTGGACGAGAGCGAAGCACTCGAAAAATCATCTTCAATTTTCACGATATCCACTTTACAAGGCTGATAAGAACGAATAAAAAGCTCAAATGGGTATGTGTGAAAATACTTTGGTTGCAAACTGAAGGGCCCTTGCGCCACCCAATTTTTCGTCAGGGGAGAATCTAATTAATTTGAATTTAATACGAGCACTGTTTGCATCAATTGCCAAAGCTCCATCGATTCGGCCAAGTATTGAGTACACAAGTTATCGATAAAAATATATACCGTTCAACATGTAACACAGCTGCGTGGAGATACACGCAAAAGTAGCTGTACAAAAAGTTTCACTGTCTAGTTTTTTGAACGGCTTATTAAAACAGAGGCCCCCAATACCATTATTTATAAAATCATTACAATCGGATGGACAATATTCAGTATCCGAAAAAATTAGGGACTTCCTGATAATATCTATAGAGGATATTTGATCAAGAGAAATCAAGAGGATTCCAATGATTTGATTCCAATCATTTTCTTCAATGAGTGCAAACAAATCTTAAATAATTTCATCAGCATTTCATGATGACCAATTGTGTGATCAAAATCAGCCATAATTGAACCATACGAATCCGCTGAACAAGTTTATTTTAATCAACACTTTCTTTCCTTAGTGAACAGTATAAGAAAATTTTTGTAAAAGCTGCAAAAGTATTTCACAATGTCAATTACGTTTATCTGTTTTATATTAATTAGTTTACCATTGATATTATATGCATGATTATTAATAAAAGGGGGTAATAGTGTTTTAGGGGTGGACCTCAAGTATTAAAGGGTTTATTGGATGAATCTTACCGGTTTCGGGCATTGTTGTTGCGGTTATCCGAGTCCATATGTATCGCATGTATCGCATAATTGAGCGATATTTTGCCCTATGGTTCTTATTATTTTATTATTATCATTATTATTAATATGATAGGTTGAGCATTACTTTATAGAGTAGGCACGGTGAAGAGACGCATATATATATATATATATATATATATACACATATATTAGTACTAAGTACTTATGATCGTTCGAGCCGAACAGGTGGCAAGCGCTCAGCGAGGGGTTAGCTCGGGTTGAACCACCCCCGTGGGGTATACATGTCATGTACGAGAAGAACCAGAGACACACACCATGGCACCAACAAAACGTGGTTTCTTGCTCTCGTTCGAACTTGGGGTTCTTATACACGGGGCACAGCTGGGTACCGTGTAAATGGCCGCAACCCCCTCGTATATTTCACCCCATCGTATCTAACCCTCTCTTTCTCATTCTTTCTCTTTCTCTCTCTTATTCGCGACGTAGGCATACTTGAACATTGTGAAAAACGATTGTAAAGCAAAACGCTTCGATCGCGATTCCGAGAGGGGGTTGGCTTTAAGTCCCGGCGAGAAAATCAACCATGGCAAATTTCCGGAACGATTTAAATTGTCCCTTCAACACGATTACAACAAATAACATTGATTCGTGGTGTTTTGTTGGACCTAAAAGTATTTGACTTGAATTATTTGCCTTCAAGTATCGGATTCTGTAAAGTATTTGTAATTGCATTTTCATTATTTTTTGTAAGTTTTCAGAGGGTTTTAAATGCTAGAGGCTTTAGAGTGATTCGCAAGTGTATGCGGTAGGATTCTGTTTTTTATTCAACTTCGGGACAGCAGGGATCATTTGCACGAGATTCAACGCCTGTTTAGCTTCATTTTGAAAATTAATGGATAACCAACTGTTAACTTTCTTGAGCTCATTTTTTTATTGCTCGCCTTTGAGTCTCTGTCACCAGCGTTCCTTCAAAAAGGCTTTCGTTGAAAGTAATAATTTAATAAAATTGTTTGATTTCATCCTATGCTGTACTTTCCTCAACGACTGATGAGTTGAGAAATCAGAACTAGTTTTTAGTAATGTCAGTTATGAACGCAGGGATGTATTTTTCATAATCGTACAGAGCAACCCCCGAAGTATTAAAATCCGTTGGTTCAGGGGTGCGAAAAACGTCTCGTGTCTTCTCCCTCCTTCACTCTTTTTCCCACTCTCGGTTGCTGGTCCCTCTCTGCCGTTTTTTTCGCATATACACCTCCACTTTATTCTCATTCGGTGGAATTTTTCGACACACCGACACCTCGATCAATATTTGCGCAGCCGGGGTACTGGGTGGGCAACCACGTCACTCGACCTTCCGCGCGGCCATATGTGAATGCGGTCGAATGTCGTACTCGTTTTTTTGTGTACGTGTGCACGTGTGGGTTTGTTACAAGCGACAACGTATATGAATTGCTAGCAAATCTAAAGAGGCGTAAAATAGCGTAATTCAAAAGCGTACAGAGTCTTAAGTTACGTCTTTTTATTTGCTAACACTCGGGAGATACCGCAAAATGCAAGAATATGCTTAAAAAATTAAGTTGTACTGGCGTTTATATAGTTTCATCGATTGCAGTTCGTATAACGTTGCTCTTGATCGCTAACGTGATTCCAACATGAGTTTGGTCCATCATAAACTTGCACCAATAAATTTCATTCAATCAAAGGAGTCTTTCTTTTTAGTATAAAATAATATTGTCTGTCAAAACTACACGACATTAATTTATTCACAGTTTTTAGGCAAGGCCACATTGTCAACTATTGGGTCGGATTTTTTGTTCCGGTCAATTTGACCCTATGTGACTTCGAAAGGCTGATCAGAGAAAAAAAACTTTTTGTCTAAAAGCACTATATTCAAAAGTGTTCAATATATTAAAAATTCAACTGACATACCAATTTCCTCTCTCAGTTTTTGTACCAAAGAACCGTCTGTTTGACTTCAAAAATTGTGGGTGATATTATACTTGTACGTTCTATGCATATAATCTTTTTGTCGTTGTCATAAATCTGTTTTCGTATCAGAGTCAAAGGTGTTAGTTCCAGAAATACTTAGTGAATTTTCGAAAAACTGCTTCGGTGAAATATTGTTTTAAGTGGAATATTTTCATTTATTTCCATACATGCTGTAGAAAGAGAAGCAAGTTAGGATAATAAAAAGTTCCAGATCACTTGCTAACGAGAACGGTCTTTCGAATCGACTCGGCTGTTTGCCGAATAAATCTGCACTTTTATACCCCGTGGCTCAGTCGCGAAAATACATTGTATGTTCAGTACATGGAATATCATGTGCTAAATCTATGGAGAGTGAGAAAGAGAGAGCGAGAGAGAAGGAGAAAGACTCTGTCATTCGTCGTTCGTCCTACAAGTTTCATGCTAAACGATCGTAATGAGTGATTATCTTGGTTAGCCTAGTTAACACGTATGCCATAGCCAAGTAGCGAGCTTAAGCTACGATCTGTCGTTATATGTGTACCCTTTCCGTATTTGTTTCAGCAAGATGACACGTGTCCTCATAAGACGAAAATTCAACGAATATGTATGTATAAAATATGGCAGGTATTACGCAATTGCAAGATCACTTTGCGAGCACTTATTCATTGTTCCCTCGGTGTCTTCTCCTTTACCAATGGTTTCCCTATTTTTTTTTTCAATATTTTTAATCTTTTCTAACCTCGTATGCGAGAATAAAACACCTTGGGTTCCGTTATCTTACAACTTTATATATCTCATTAAATTTTAAAATTTGTGTGCTACAAACACTTCCATACGAATAATTTATCATTTAGATTCCATCGTTCGTGTTGCGTTATTATTTGTTCTCTCCGTCCTCAATCGAGAGTCACATATGACACGCGTTTATTATGCCACCGATAGCTTTATTACCGGACAAGTTTTTAATTGCCATATCAGGAAAAAAATAGATAAATGCTCAATTTGTTATTCAAATTCTTTTAATCGACGCACGAGGTGGAAGGAAATGTTAACGTTCCATGTGTGCGGGCATTGGAGAAAAACCTGCTGACGCACTGAAAACATGCCGATAGATTAATGAAATCTACCTGCATTTCAATAATTAAATACAAAAATTAAAAATATTCGATTTTCGTTCTTTCATCGAAGTACAACTTCGCAAAAACGATGGATAAAAATATTTTTTTGACACTCGTGCTTGGAAAAGTCCCTTTTTGGTTACAGATTTTTAAGCATAAAGTGGCAGTTTTCGTAACTTTTATGATTGTAAACGAAAAGTTACTTTTCGTTTATAACAGCTGACTTTATAGTTACGCCTTAGGGTTCATTTCTCCGCCACCGTTTGGGAGGTGGCGCGGTAGTTACGTTTTGGCCAATCCGATGTCGTCATTTCCCTTACTACTTACCTAGCTAAAAACATCGGTCATTCGTCTCAACTGAGTACATCAGCCATACGGCAGCCATTACGTATTCACCGTTCATCGCGTTACCAAGGGGAGAAAGAGTTAAGAAAAAAATTTTTTAAAAGAAGAAAGAAAAGCAGAAATGTCAGGAGGTGAAATTTCTGATTCGCAATATGCGAATCCTGGAACCCCACCCGATTTGCAAAAAACGTACGATCAATCGAAAAGAAATTTGCTTCCCACCAAATCAGAGGACCTGTACACAAAGGCTTATGATAATTTTGTTAAATGGCAAAAAGACCGAAAAACAAATTCGACTTCAGTTCGTGTGCTATTGTCATACTTCAGTGAAATGTCGGAGACACGTGCACCATCAACATTGTGGAGTGAGTACAGCAAATTGAAAAGTACCATCAAAATCCATCAAAAAGTCGATATTAGTACCTACGGTGAATTAATTGCACTCCTGAAAAAAAAATCCAAAGGGTATGAGACTAAAAAGGCTCCTGCCCTAACTGGACTTCAAGTGGAGGACTTTCTGCTTAATGCAGATGACACACAGTACTTGTTTGAAAAGGTATATCTATATTATAAACTTGATTTGGCTGAAAACATCATAGTCGTATGAATTTTTTTTTTTCATTTTAAAAAGCAATAGAAGAATACTTTTTCCATTTGTTTAACACCCACGTGTTTTTTGGTTAGGTGGCACTGACTCTTGGAATTTTGGGCGCTTGCAGAAGAGAAGAATTGACGAATATGCGAACAGTCGATTTAGAAACTTACTACTCAGACAGAGACCGAGAGAAGAAAAATTCAATGTTACTCGTTCGGATTCCATTCTCGAAAAATGGAGAGGCCAGGTCCTTCGTAGTAAAAGGCGGATTCTACCAGATCGTACAACGCTACACAAAACTTCGTCCAAACAATGTTCCCCACCAACGTTTCTTCATAAATTACCAAAAGGGTAAATGCACGAAGCAAGCTATCGGTATCAATAAAATGGGAAAAGTACCCTTTATTATTGCTCAGTTCTTGGGACTACCAAATCCTGAACGTTATACGAGTCATACTATTCGTCACACTGGAGCATCTCTATTTGTTGAGGGTGGGGGTAATATGGAAGATTTGAAAAGGCTTGGTGGATGGAAGAGCAGTACAGCAGCCTCAGGATACGTCACTCACTCAAAATCCAGTAAAGAAAAAATCTGTGAAAAAATCACAAGTGCAATAATCTTGCCTAGCACAAGCTTTGAATCGAATCCAACTGGATCTTCAGCCACAACACTTCTCACGAAGGCTTCGGCTGGTTCTAACTCTGGACTGACTTCATCCAAATCATCCTCAGTAGCATCACCCATGGAGACCATTGTTGGCTCGAGCTCAAGAAACGTATCACTGGGGAAGCAAGTAGTCTCAGGGATGTCTGATAAAGAGAACGTTGTACCAATTGAAGTTCAGACAGCTCGTCCAGGATTCACTTTAAGCATCAATGATTGCACAAACTGCACCTTCCATATCGCGGAAAAAAAAAATTCCTCAAGCTAACTGCAGAGAAAAACTTTCTTTTGGAAGAGAGGAGAGCCGGTTTAATTCCTTAAGAGTTGATAATCATTAATTTTCTATTCTTATGTTAAAAAAAAAGCATGATTCCAGATAAATCGATTTTATTGCATCATCAGTTTTTTAGAAATATTTTGAAAACTAAGCAAGATAGAGCAATTTTGTTTTTATGCCTTTTTTTAGCTAAGAAAATTCTCTACAAAAAAAGCTTGAAGCAAAATCACCCTATCTCGTTTCGTTTCCAAGTTATTCTCAAAAAACTAATGATCCAATAAAAATAAAATTGATTTGAGTGAAAACTTCAGATTTTTCATAAATAAATAGTTTATCCATTTTTTTTAAGAGAAAGCCATCATTTACCATATTTATTTTTGTTTTTCTTTCTTAAAAGTGGCTAAAGAAATCGTTTTTTTTTCTTCCTTAGAAATTGATCGAAAAAATCTCCTATTTTTTTTCTTTCTCAGGAGACGACCAAAAAAATCGTTTATATTTTTTTAAGAATTTATTATATGTTGTTTAAGAGTTTTAAGAAAGTTTATGTGTTTTTCAGAAAACGCCATCATTAACCATGTTTATTTTTGTTTTTCTTTCCTAGAAGTGGCCAAAGAAATCGTTTTTCTTTCTTTCTTAGAAGTTGGCTGAAAAAATCTTCTATTTTTTCTTCTTTCTTAGGAGATAGCCGAAAAAATCGTCTATATTTCTTTTTCTTCTTTTAAACTAATAAAAACATATTTTTGTTTTATTTTTGTACCTTTTAAATTACTGAAGCAAAAAACAACTTCTGTAAAACGAAAACAAATAAATAATAGTTTCTTAAATATATATTTTCAATTTTTTAATTTAAACCCTATGTATTTCACCTCATTTTTCCCCCGAAGAGGACTTTTCCACACACTAGTTTCAAAAAATAGTGTACGTTACACGTGTGAAAAAGAGGGAATATTAACTCGTGTGTTAATGTTTTTAGCGACAGTCGTAGGTCAGGCGCAGCCGAGTGATAGACGAGACGAACCAAACCGAGGAATCACTCGCCTCGCCTTCGGCTCGGCTCGTGCTTCCTCGGTTTGGTTCGTCTCGTCTATCACTCGGCTGCGCCTGACCTACGACTGTCGCTAAAAACATTACCCCACTCGTATTAATATTCCCTCTTTTTCACACTTGTAACGTAATATACTATTTCGTAATGATTTAATAACTACGAATTTCAAGTCACAAAATAATTGATTTTTTTTTAAATGTATTTTTCACTGACATATAGTTAACTAAGACGTCAAAATTCGATGCGACAAGTTTAATCGTGTAATTCATTTTAGTAGTCTATTGACATTCATACATTTGAAAGATTTTAATATTTGGGTGATTATTGTGTATACATACAACATGTTCCAGAACGACAAACGAATATCCCGTGGAGAACATTTAAGGGGCCAGTCCACTTTGAAGATTTCAAAAAATCGATTTTTTTTACTGTTTTCGAAAGTACATACATTCAGAAATATTGTGTCAAAATTTTATGAAAATCCGAGCTCTCTAAGTATTTTTTTTTTTTACCTGAACGTCAGGACCTCATTTCGTCTACCTGAGCGTATAGCGCGCCAAATATGTTTTTCTCGAAACAACGTTTTCAAAATCTAGCTCCATCGTATCTCTAAAACTAATAAACCGATTCTCTTGAAATTTGAACCACATATTGTAAACATGATTCGCAACAAGACGATCCTCGATGATTTTAAAATTATGATTTTCACTCTTTGTTTTTGTGAAAAACTGCGAAAAAACGCATTTTTTTTACTTTTTTCGTTTTTCATCTGCCATTTATTTATTTTTTGATAAAACTTTATATCCAAGGGTCATTTTGTAGCTGGTATCATACTGAATCTAATGGACTCTGATTTTTTTTGTTTCAGACAAGCCGTTGCCGAGTTGTGATATAGCTACCTAGCCCACCTATTTTTGAGGCGTTACGTTAAACTATTTTATTTTGTACTTAAAAATGAATAAAAATGAATTAAAAATATTTTTTTATGTATTTCAAGACTTTATTTATCAAGCCCAACAACTTTTATATTCATATCTTTTATAAAATCCTCAAAAAAAAAAATCGCGACTATAGTCTTTTTTTCGTGGCTCCAAAGTAGACTGGCCCCTTAACAAAAATGGTAAAGGTGTTCAGAGATAAAATACCTGGTCAAAAAGTGTGTAGTCCTTTTTTGATCAGAACGAACTCTTAAGGAGTTATTAAACATTAAATATATAATGGCGTTAGAAAGAAGCGTTTGTTTGATTGGCTCAGTTTCCGTAATCAACAACTCCTCACGGGTATTACGCGAATGAAAAATAATGAAATTATTTTTGGCTTAGAATTCTGTGCCAGTTTTAAGTTTACATTATTTTCGTGTTCCAGTTCTGGGACACCCAGTATATATATAGGGGATACCTGGACAAAACGGGATACCTCAAAAATTAGTCGAATTTTTTTTTTCAATTTTTTTTATTTGCATATTATTTCAAAATAAAAAAAAAAACATTTTTTCCCCATAATTTCTTTATTTTTTATATATTTTTATTAAACTGAAATTTTTTAAAATTTTTCACAAAAATCTTTTTCTTCCCAAATTTTTTCATTTTGTATATTATGTCAAAAAAAAAAATAATTCTTGTTTTTTTACCAGATAAAACTTTTATTTTAAGGTCAGAATTTTTATTTATATATTTTTTTGTTTTCAAATTTATAACAATTATTGTAAATTACTATTAATTAACATAGTCAATTAATAATAGTTAATTAAAATTACTATTAATTAACATAGTTAATTAATAGTAATTTATAGCAATGCGTAGTCAATCATCGATATAACTTGTAGAATATCCGAATAATATTAGTTACATCTTATAAGGAATGTAAAAACTTATCAAGTAATGGAAAAAATGACGAATACAAAGTTGAGTGTTTCACAAAAAACGTTTCATACATTGCATATACCTTTTATCTCTATATCTCCAAAACTCAACGGTGAAAATCTCGTTTTTTTACAAAGTTCGTCGTGTGTTCCTCTGCAACTCAGGTACTAATGGTCATGCAGAGAGCTTGAAGGTAATTTTGAAAAGCTGAGAATATCCTGTTTGACAATTTTTAGCGGCTCTTTCGATAAAAAAATGTTTCATAATATGATTGCTTTCAAAAAACTCTAAAAAGTGGTATATTTACAATTTTTTATGAAACCTCATGGTACTTCGTGAAAAAAAAAACACAAAACCATTAAAATTTCCGCATTTTTTTCAGTTCAAAGTGTCTTTGCAAAGTATGCCAAGACGGGAGATCCTGAGATGTTTTTACTGAGGCCCTCAATGGTCGAATGCGGTACTTCGATTAGAATAATTCAAAAATTACTTGTTTTATGTCCAGATATATTTTCGGTTGAAAATTATGGTTGAATCGCCGTTACGGTTTGCCTTAAGGATATCGTAGCGGTTCCGTGTAGTCAATTGACCGTATATAAACATTTTTCCTTGAAAAACTACAAATTGACACTATTATGGTGTATAAAATATATTATTTTTTTAATCATTCGTAATAAAACGACAGTAATTCTGATCAATGAGATCAGATTTTAAGAAATTACATATTTTTAATCACTCAATCGAGCTACTGGTCGTCAGCTGTTAATAGTCGATGAATTTTTCAAGCGAAGTCTGGCAGCTCTGCACACTCGCACTGTAAACATAAACCTTCTTAACCTCTTTTGATAGCGGAACAGTTCTCGTTTATCAATAAGCTTGTGTTCGAGATAATTCAAAATGTTGTGATCTTGGTAAAAAAAAATCATTTGCACGCCCATTTGGTGCCTTCGACAATATTTCCGCACATTTGGTGCCTTCGACAATATTTCTGTTTCAGCGTAGCTTAATATAGGTTATATTACCGCTGTCACGAATGTGTAACGTTGCCAACACACTGTAAGAATTTTTCAGCGCGAACCGATCGAACGTTTAATCGAGTTTATTGAGGTTTTTCCAACTTTAACTCAAAATCTTGCAAGAACTAATTCGGAAACTCGTTTTTTTTAAGTTACGATATCAATCTTTGATGATTGATTTATAACTGAGAATGAAAACTTTATGGCTATGTAATAATTAAATATATGTAATATACGATCGGAATAAAATCCGAAGAGTTACGTCATAAGACACCGGGTTAAAGTTACAAATTTTGGAATTTAATTTCTCACTTGAATTATCGGTAAAGTGTTCCCAATTTTTTGTCTGAAGAAAATAGTGAGTTCAATCGACAACATGTTTCAAATCTGATATCTTGTCTAATACTCGACCTTTCGCTACGACCTCCTTAACCTTATTTTTTGTAAAACAACATAAAAAATTGAAAAATTTAAAAAATGGAAAATCATTTTTTTCTATTACATTTTTTTCGAATGATTTTTTTAAATTCCCAAATTGTTTCTATTGTTTTACGAAAAATAAAATTAGTTTGTCAACATCTACGTTGATGTCAAAAATGATTAATTATGCAACTCAAGTATTGTTAAAGTCTGTTTTCCACATAATGTGAACCAAAACAATTTAAAAACAATAATGTAAGTTAATGACCATAATGCTATAAATAAAGAAAGATTATGTGGAAAAATGTTATTTTACAGATTTTTGAGGGGTACCCCACTTTGCCCGAAATTTCTTTTTTTAGAAAATTGTAAAAAAACGGAGTACATTTCTTGACTGTGAGGGAAAAGAAATAGATGAAGTTAATTAAACTTAAAAAAAATACAATATTTCCTTAAGGAGTTATATACAGTTGGAAATTTCAGAAAATCGATTTTTTTTATGGCATTTTCAGAATGTACATACATTTGAGTACATTCTCTGAAAATTTTAAATTAATCCAGCAAGTAATGTCGGAGTTATATGCTATTTTATGATTAATTTCAAATTTCAAAAAATCGATTTTTTTTGTTGCATTTTTGGAGTCTACATATATTCAAATAGATTCTCTGAAATTTTCAAAGCGATACGGCAAATATTCGTAGAGATACATGCGTACTTGAAAGGACGCTTGGAGCATTACAAAGTAAGCGCGCTCCGAACGGCTCGAGCGGCAGCGGTTGTTGTGGCCCGCGTGCCTGAGGTGACCCTTTTCATTGTTTTTGCATACATGATATATGCGAGAGCTAAGCGTGGTCATTTCTTATACCGAAGAAAGGAATTTTGTCAGTCGAACCAGCTCTGCCACAGTGTAAAGTCGCGCGTTCAAATTTTACTCCGTTTTCGTAGTTTTGCGAATAAAAATGCCTTACAAGTGTACCAGACAACGGAGACTATCCGACAAGACGCAAATTTCAAGAGGGAAAAAGCGAAAACAATCGTACAATCCAAAAACAGTCGAGGCCGATGAAAGTAGCTTCAGTACATCCGCGAAAAAATTGAAAAATCAGAAGGAGATCTTAGTTCCTCGTGATTCCTCCATTGAATATCGCATTTTCAATTTTATAACGGTCTTCGCAGCGATAAGTGAATACGTCCAGTGTAAAACTTGCAAAGGAAAAGTGCAATTTCAAACGGCTGCACAACGAGGACTCGGTTTTAAAATCGTCATTCTGTGTGATAAGTGCGATCCTCGAGCCATAAACTCTTGTCCTTTCATCAAACATTCTTACGCGATAAACAGACGATTTTTATTTGTGATGAGAACTCTCGGAATAGGATTGAAAGGTGCAGCGAAATTTTGTGGATTGATGGACCTTTTGTGATGCAAGCTACGTACGATTTGATCGTCAAAAATATTCATTCATGCACACAAATGGCCACCGAAAAACTTTTCGAAAAAGCTTGTGCTGAAGAAAAAGAAGCGTCTGCTCAAAATCGAGGCGATGGAAACTGTGAAGAATTGACAATATCTGACGATGGAACCTGGAAAAAACGAGGGTTTACTTCTTTATACGGAGTAACATTATTGATCGGTTATTATACGGGGAAAATTATCGATATCGTCGTGAAAAGTTCGTACTGCAAACAATGCGAGGTTTGGAAAAAAAAATCGACACTGAAGAGTACAACGAATGGTATGACGATCACAAAGATGTTTGTGCTGCGAATCATAACGGTTCTTCAGGAAAAATGGAAGTCGATGCGGTCGTAGAAATGTTCAAGCGTTCAATGGAAAAATTTAACGTCCAATACAAAAATTACATCGGCGACGGTGACTCGAAAACCTACTCGGGGATTTTGAAAGCTGTGCCTTACGGAAACAACGAAGTGGTAAAAAAAGAATGTATTGGACACGTTCAAAAAAGAATGGGTTCACGACTCCGAGACTGTGTCAAAAAAAATACCGAGATGACTGTAAATAAAAGTGGGAAAAAAATGCAAAAAAAGTACTTGGTGGAAAAGGAAAGCTCACAGCCAAACTGATCGATAAATTGACTGTTTATTATGGCTTGGCAATCAGGAGGCACTGTGATTCCGTTGACAATATGTATAATGCAATATGGGCAACATATTACCATTATTGTTCAACAGATGAAAATCCTCAACACGAAAGATGCCCGGTCGGAACTGAGTCATGGTGTTGTTGGCAGCGAGCGCGAGCTTCGAATAAATTATCGGATTATAAACACGATTATTCTCCATTTCCACAAGATGTTGCTGACGCTCTGTTTCCGATCTACACGGATCTGAGCAATGAAAAGTTGCTTGAAAGATGTGTTGGTGGTTTCACACAAAGTAACAACGAAAGCTATAATCAGTTGATTTGGAAAATCACACCGAAAATAATTCCTAGTGGTTCAAAAATAGTGGAAATAGCAGCTCACATGGCAGCCGGCACCTTTAATAAAGGTACGGCATCACTATTATATTATATGAGTGCACTGGGTCTATCGATTGGGCCCAATGCCCATGCCTATGCCGAAAAACAGGATGCAGAGCGCGTCGCGATCTCTATTTTAAGAGCGCATGAGCGCACGCGCGAAGGAAGAATGGTTCGCCGACGACTGCAATTCGACAATTTGGAAGCTGCTGATGATGCAGAGGGAACTTCTTATGGCCCTGGAATAGATGACTCCTTGTAAGTTGTAAAAAAAAATTTTTATCCATGTGTTCACCACTTATGAAACTTTGAACGCGTTTATCTCGAAACGATGTTTTCAAAGTCGGTGAGCACGATTTCTCAAAGATGGCTCAACCGATCGGTCTGCAATTTTAACACAACTTTCTCAGATATATTCTACTGGGATTGGACGAAGGAGTAAGATTTCTGAAAATTATTTCTATTTTTTTTGAACCATTGAACGACCAAAATTCAGTTAAAAATTGAAATTTCGTCTTTGAGGAGCCGTCATTTCATCAAAATTGGAAATTCCAACTATTCCTTCGTCCAATCCCAGCATTTATCTGTCCACTAAACAAATCTCTTTGGTTTTTTAATTTCAGCTGATCCAAACGGGAGATTTCATGCTCACCGCAAGACGCCTTTTTTTAGAGGACCTACAGGATATCAATCACAGGAGCTATCTGAAGCAATATTTTGTTAAATAAAAAATTGCGATAAAGAGTTAAAAGATGACACTCCATTTACTCCCTTATGCTTTTCCTCGTCAAATGAAATCCCTATCCGGAAAAAATTCGTAAAAAAACGAGTTTTTTTGGCCTTCCAACTGTATATAACCCCTTAACGGACAACACCACTGTGACCCCCTATTTTTTCACATTTTTCAAGAATTTTTTTTTGTGGGAAAAAAAGAGATTCGAAAAAATTTTTTTGGGTTTTGTTCCTTGTTTATTAATGTATCAAAAAACATTTTTTCATATTTTTCACGCCTCATGATGGCGCTGGGGAAGCTCTCGCGTCATCTCCGCAGTGGTTCGCGGCACGCAGCAGAACTCTCTTCAACGTCGATCTGAAAAAAAATACCGAGTGTTTTCGTTAATAATATGATATTTTGAAGAGAAGTACATAGGGATTTGGAAAAATATTGATTTTTAAAAAATAGGCACGCCTTTGAAATTAAAGAATGATTTTTGAGCCAAATTTCTCGTCGAAAATAGGCTATAACTTTTATAATTATTGAGATATCGAAAAAATCTTATGAACTTCTCTAGATAATCTACTTTTATTGATACAGTAAAAATTTGAAGTCGATCGGATAAAAATTGCTCGAGTTCTGCTGCGTGCCGCACTCAAAAAAGTGGTTTTGAGAAAAACGCGTTCAAAGTTGGGACCCCGAGCGTCGCGGACCGCTGCACCGCTCCACAAAATATTCAATATCTACGAAAATAATTATTTTTTCGACCTGGGTTCAACGGCATTTCAATCTTAAAAGTATTTTAGATTTTTTAAAATGATTTTCAAAAAATCGATTTTTTGAAGCCGTCACAGTGGTGTTGTCCGTTAAGTATCTCGGTTTGCCCCGGCCTCTCCTACATATGTGTATATATATATTGTAACGAAAACACTTACGCGCAGTCCCGGCACTTCTTTATAAAAGCATTACCCTGGTTTTATTACTAAATTATGTCCGACATCCGACTTTTTTGCGAAAACAACGCGACAACGTTTCGCGTGCTTTTGTTGACTGTTGTTGTCGGCGGCCATCTTGAACACTATGCTAACGGCGAAGCTACACTTACGAAAGCGTCAGGCCGCCGACTATCGAGAAAAACCGGAACTAAAAAATGCGTACGTGACTTTTTGCACGTTTCGGTAATTAATTATTAAAGAGACATAATGGTAATTAAAATAACGCGTAAAATATGTAGAAAAATCGGACAAATCGAAGGGAATAACTCGCGCGGTAAATTTATGCGAAAATGACCGGTAATTTAAGAGTGAAAAAACGAATGTTTGTGCGCATGCGCGTGGAACGAGCGACAAGGGAACGCACGAATGAGAGAGTGTTTTTCATTATTTCGAAATTAATTAAAAACTCTTTAATTACTGAAAAATCTTTGCGAAATGTTTAAATAAATTTAGGAAACGATGAAATGTGATAAAATTATTATAAAAATTGGTAAATTACGAAAATTGTTAATTCTTGCGCAGGCGATGCGTAAAGTGGGGGTAGCGTCGAACAAATCGAAGTATGAGAATGCGAGAGTGGGGGAAGCGAAGAACGAATCCTAAAATTATTGTAAATGAGCGTGCGCAGAACGGGTTCGAGACTACCCGGCGAGCGAATCGGAACTCGAACGCGAGAACAAAGGATCTGCTGGATATAAAAAGCCGTGCACAGCAGCAGTGGACACGCAATTTGCTCATTCTGGAAACAGAGCTCGGAGAGACAACACGCTCTCAGCAGCAGAGATCCTTCCCAGTTCCAGCAAGATAATAACCTATCTTTTTTTTCATCATATTTGACGCTTGGAGTATCGAAGCGGTTCGGCGACGTTCAACTCCCATAGTCCAAGGTCAATTCCTTATTCCTTTAATTTTTTCCTATAATTCCTTGATGCTTGGAGTATCGGAGCGGTTCGGCGACGTTCAACTCCCATAGTCCAAGGTCATTCTTTAATTTTTTTACATTTTTCCTTTTTCCTGTGGGTGCTCGGGGTATCGGAGGTGTTCGGCGACGTTCACATCCCATAGCTCGGGGTCCGCATCCTTACCTGTGGTGTGTGGGGTATTGGCGTCGTTCGGTGACGTTCGGAGCCCGTAGCTTGCATACTACGTTTCCTCTAATTATTTTTATCTTTTGAATTTATGCCTGCTGGAAGTGGGAAGCCTGCTTGCGCTCCTTTAAGGGGACAGAGCTAGTTGGAACGTCAAAAAAAAGGCCTTTTTTCCGATTTTTTTTTGGTCAAACGATAAAATAATTCACAACAAAAGTTCTTCCGTTTAAAAGATACATATGTAATGTATATGTTGCAATTTTTTCAACGCAATACATATCGAAATAAGCTGGTGACCGTCAATTGCCGAGGACGCTGCAAAAAAAAACACGGTTTGCGGTGATCAAGCTCACGCTGCAACGGCTCATCTGAAACAAAAAAAACGGAGGGGATTTTTAGTTAATGATATAATGCTCCGGTTGAACGAAGGGTTTTGAAAAATTTCCATTTTTCACAAAATGGCGGCCGTTAAAAGTCAAAAGTGTTTTTTTGACCAAAATATCAGTTCCATTTTTTGCTATTAAAAATAAAAATAATTATCCAAAAAAAAAATCCTTCGTTCATATGGAGGACTACCATGTATAGAAGAAGTGATATAAATTTCAACCCGATCGGTAAAGCCGTTCTCGAGCTACAGTGATCACCGACTTCAAAAACATGGTTTCGAGAAAAACGCACTTAAAGTCCGCTACCTGCTTACCTATGGCTCAGACACGACGTGCTACAAAGTCTTGTATTTCGGCGAATAATGGTCCGATTTACATTTACCTGGGCGGAAAATGTTCGTAAGAGATTCTACTTTTTGAAAATGAAATTAAAAAAAATCGATTTTTCGAAAATTCTAACTAGGTCTGTCCCGTTAATTAAAATTTGCTAATTAAATTTATATTTTGAATTTTTTAATTCAAAATTATTTTTTTATAAAAATAATCGGTCTGTGTCATTTATTACACTCAGCAATCCTCGTCTATCTTTAAAATCATCAATAATCCTGAATTCGATAATCCAAAAGGCCGCGGTAAGATTATGCATTATATAGAATCAATTAAAAATATAAAATTATCATTATTATTATATCGAGTCAATCCACTTTTGGATTATTAAAATTTTGAATTATTTTTTTTTATTCACTATAAAATACAAGTGAATTTCATAGCAACATAAAGCCCTACTAATAATTCAAATATTTGAATATTATTATTATTATTTTGTAAACAAAGATTCATCGATTATTTTGATAATTATTGTTAATTATCCTCGAAGACTTTATTTTATTATTTGAATTTATTATTTGACCATTATTGTTGTTATTTTTCTCATTTAAATGATAATACTGACGCGAAAAGGGAATTAAAATAAATATCATCGTTTGAATAGTTACCGACAAATAAACAGAATTGATACCGTTTCTTTCCGTTCTGATCCGGATTATTAAATAAATTCATGCAAATAAATAACCCGAACGCGAAATCAAACAAATATTCATTTATTGTAACAAAAATCGGAGAATTTGCATTGTTTAATTGAATAAATTAATTTTGTTATTATTTTGTACACAAAATCCGCGTTTCTTACGTTTCTTTCATACCTGCTCCAAAATTATTTAAAATTATTTAGGAAGCTCGGACCTGCGCGTAGCGACGTTTAGCGTATGGCAAAAGCGTTCCGTTACAATATATATATATATGTGGATATGATTCTATGGATATTAGACTGTACGTAATGCGCGGGCGCGTTTGCTACTCGACGAAGGGACTCTCAGGATCCCTGGCTGTTTGAGCGACAAATATTTTGTCGTCAAACTTCTACCCCGGTTATATACGAAGTGAACGTGTCTATATGTGCAGGACTAATACAAAGCGTTTCGCGGGACGTTTGCTAAAATCAAATTATTCGTATTTCTATTAACATCGTGCACTTCCGAACCCACCACGCGACACTTTATGCATATATACATTGAGATATGATCACAATATCAGATTGTATTGTGTATCTCTGCATGTGTTGTGTAATAACGATACCACGATTTAGGCAATGGATTAGAGGCTGCTTCAAACAAATTAGTGACACCAGAACGGCTATATAGTTTTTCGATTGGAGATTATATTACCCGCAAAAAACAATATAAATGCTATAAAAAAACTTGAGACAAGTATATTTACTCCCCCGAAATAGTTGTTCCGGTAAAAAATCCCACCCCAAATACAAAACCCCCACAAAAAGTTATAAAAGAGATTTCGTTCCAAAAAAAACTAGCCTTGCAAAATTTCTTTCTTTCACATCAAATTTCATAAAAAGTTATAAGGGAGCCTCACAAGAATTTCCCAATCAAATCATAATCTCACAAAAGATGCCAATTCAGATCTGATCAAAAATTAAATCCAAACTTCACAAAAAGTCATTGAATAAATTGAAACTAAAAAAACCTTAGTAATCAAATACATTTATAGTCAAATACATTAAAATCTAGTAATCTTCAATAAAAAAATCTTTTAATTAATTCAAAATACAATTGTTCTACAGTTCAGTTGTTTTACACAACAAGAACAAGAATAAAAAATTAGTATGAAAAAAATCCCGTTACAAAAAAAAATGGCAAGCGAAAAAAATTAGATTGAAAAAAAAATCGGTCGAAGTAGTTGGCGAGTTTATGACCATGAGAGATACATTATGTGAATTAAGCAAAAAAACTCGCCAAGTACATCGGCCAAAATTTTATTTTCAATCTAATTTTTTTCGTTCGGAATTTTTTTTGTATCGGGATTTTATTTCATACAAATTTTTTATTATTGTTCTTGTTGTGTAGAATAATTATATTGTCAAATAATTGAAAGTTTTTTTTATTAGATATTAATAGGTTTTAATGTATTTGACTATTAACGTATTTGATTACTAAGGCTTTTGTAGTTTCAGTCTGTTTAATGACTTTTTGTAAAGTTTAGATTTAATTTTTGGTTAGATTTGAATTGGGATCTTTTGGGAAATTATGATTTTTAGACTGGTAAATTTTCGTGAGGCTCTCTTATAATTTTTTGTGAGACTTGAAGTGAATGAGAGAAATTTTGCAAGGTTAATTTTTTTTTAGGAGGAAATCTCTTTTATAACTTTTTGTGGAGGTTTTGTGTTTAGGGGAGGATTTTTTACCGGAACAACTTTTTGGGGGGATCATATGTAATTGTATCAACTTTTTAAACAGCATTTATGCTGTTTTTTGCGGGGATTTGTCTCTCAAGAATTGAATCCTTAATAAAAAAAAAATTACAGGTCACTCAAGCTATTTTTTTTCTAATTTTGGCTAAAAATAGATATATAGATGAATTTTGAGCTACTGTATCGCGACTATATCGGGACTGAAAATGAATTATGAAGTATTTCTCTAACAAATATTTAAATAAATTCAAACCACGTAATTAATCTTCAATACTTATAAAATAAACATTTCAATAGAAATAAAATGGACTAAAAGCTTTCAAATTAAATAAAAAATCTAAATAAAACAACATTTTTGGAGCAAAAGAAAGTATGTGAAGTAAACGTAAATGTGAAAAAAAAATTTGTTTGGAAAAAAATCAGATCATTCAAAAATTATACCTAAAAACACTTCAATAGCATCAACATGCATGGAAAGTTTTTGAATTAAAAAAAATCAAATCGAAACGATATTTCGAAACAAAAAAAGCGAATTTTCTATAACGTTTATTGATTACGAATTTTATATCATGAGCAGTCAGTAAAAATAAAAAATTGGCGAAATACTTATGAAATTCTTTTTTTCAAATCAAATATCTTTGATTCTGATTGTTTTTTCATTTCAAAACTTCTCGTGCAATTTATTTTTATTAGAATATTTCTTCATGTACTTATTCTCTTTCTGAATTTGCGAAACAAACAAATTTATGACAACAAAGATATCGGCTAAAAAAATTTGGATGGAACAGTAATTCATGCTACAAGTGCGGAAAACAACGAATTTCATCGCGCGTGAAGTTGTCGCATGAGCCGAAGGCTTGTGCTGCATTTCATACGGGTATGAGCGCTGTAACCACATGAGTACGAGTGTAAAATGCACCATAAGTAGAGGCGAATGCGGCAACTTACGTGCGATGTAATTCGTATATTTTCGCACATGACGCATACATTATTTTTTGCAATGTCTGTCTCGGAAGTGTGATTTTAGATTCAACAACAACTGGGCGAAATTTCATTGTGTATCATACGTATGACACTTGAGTTGACGTTTCGTGTCGCATTAATTTTGCTATATTGAAGTTTATCATATGGGGCCAAAATCGTAGAATAAAGAACTATAAACTGCGTGAAAAGAGGTTTTTCTTTTATAAATCAATACGGTAAAGTGAGCTATAAATAGTCTATTTTGCACTAACGCGAAAAAGTCTTACATTTCCGCACTAGTGCGGGAAAGTAAGGATCGTTAAAAAATCAGTCACTTTCCCCACGCTATACATCAATCGAAAATGGCATTTTCGGGGCAGGCATTGCAAAAAGAAAATTTTCGAGCGAAGTATTTAGCGAGGTTATAATAACGTTTATTAATTATGCATAGTACATTATGTACATTTGGCAATGAAAAAAGAGCGAACAACTTGAAGCCAATTTTTTTTCCAACAAAAATTATTTTTACTTAAAGTCATGTAAAATATCAAGTGGAGGGTTTCAAAATATATTTCGAATGAGTTCAAATTACGTTAAATTGCGAAATATTAAAAAAAAAAAAAATACGGTGAAAACTACATCGTAAATTGCAAAAAATAAAATATCACCAGCATTTCGATTTTTTAGCAAAGATTTGTATAAGAAATAAATGTTGAAAAAATGATTTGACCCTGTCTTACCACATTAGATTAGCTCGAAATTCTAGACTCTCGAATTCATTCGATAGTTTAGAGTACCTGCGAGTTTGTGTAAAGAACAATAGAGCGTGTGAAAGTGTTGTAAAAGTGACAAAGCAGGCAACAAGTGAGGGTAAAAGCGTTTGATACGCATATACGTAAACACAGGGAGACTTGAATAATAATAGAAGAGAGTTTGCAAACCTGTCGCTACATCGCGACGGAAAAGATAGTGTAGGATAGTTGAAGCGACGGAACAATCGCGCGAACAATCCTATGAATTACGGCAAATATTTGCCGGGCGTCAATTCGCCATGTGTGTATGTTCTGCGTAAGAGTGTTTCTGTGTGTATGTGTTTGTAAGTATTCGAAGCTTGTCTTGTTGGCGTAGAATAGATGGGGTGATTCATTACATTTTTTGAGTGTTTGGCTTAGAAATAGTAACAAATTTACATTGTCAGAGTGCAGGTGAACATAAACCTGGAGAAGTTTGACTCGCGAAAACACCGATAAAGTTGTGTGATTACAGACTCTCGATTATTTGTGAGGGGCACACCATTATTACGATTATCATACAAATAAAAAAAAAAACATCCTCTCAAAATAATATTGGCGTAGATAGAATTTAACAAATAAGATATATCAGCGCTCAAATTGCAATCAGTGATGTATGAAAAAAAACCTGGACAAGTACATTGGTGGTCCCTCGTTTCCCTATGATATCACAAAAAATCAAAACCCCACTTAATTTTTTTTTTTTTGATGTTTACTAATTTTATTCATATCCCGGACGGAAACCAACTATATAGGTCACGAAATATCCGGCCAAAAAACCAGACTTCATAATAAATGTTACTTTGAATTTATTTCCACAGAACAAAACAAGAATCAAAACATTAAAAAATCAGCGTTATCAAGATGAGAAAAATACCTCTTATAATTGGTGTGTGAGAAGTATCAATAGTCTAGAAAAAAATGAAAAAAGGTCGACATCTAAGTTACGTGCAGCAGTAAAATTTATGATATCAGTACTAGGACAAGTATTTCTTTGGTGACTGAGGAGATATCAATATGGACGTACCGGCAAAGTATGGCATGCAGTTGATGCATTGCTTCTGGGATCTCCTAAGTCAAGTAGCTACTTTTGTTTTGGCTATGGCGCGACCAATGTTGCCAAATAGCATTTACTTATATGACCTAATGAAACAACATTGCCTGTGCCGTGGCTAAAATAACGAAAAACAAGCAGGAACAGGAAGTTTCACATAAGATCCCGTGCTTTTGTAGTGTAAAAAAAAAACTTTAATTTATGTCTGTACATGATAGCACAGTTTTGTTTGATTGGTAATAATTTGATGAACGTTTACCACCGTACGTTGAGCGTATACGCACAGAGTACTTGTCCGGCCCATAACTTTTATTATATATTATACATATTTTATTATATTATTATAAATTTCTGACGGCGAAAAGCAACGCATGCAACGAAAAGCACCTCCAATTTGATTTTCACTTGAATGAGCAATTTTTATAAAAAATTATGGACCGGACAAGTACTCTGTGCGTATATGCTCAACGTACGGTGGTAAACGTTCATCAAATTATTACCAATCAAACAAAACTGTGCTATCATGTACAGACATAAATTAAAGTTTTTTTTTTACACTACAAAAGCACGGGATCTTATGTGAAACTTCCTGTTCCTGCTTGTTTTTCGTTATTTTAGCCACGGCACAGGCAATGTTGTTTCATTAGGTCATATAAGTAAATGCTATTTGGCAACATTGGTCGCGCCATAGCCAAAACAAAAGTAGCTACTTGACTTAGGAGATCCCAGAAGCAATGCATCAACTGCATGCCATACTTTGCCGGTACGTCCATATTGATATCTCCTCAGTCACCAAAGAAATACTTGTCCTAGTACTGATATCATAAATTTTACTGCTGCACGTAACTTAGATGTCGACCTTTTTTCATTTTTTTCTAGACTATTGATACTTCTCACACACCAATTATAAGAGGTATTTTTCTCATCTTGATAACGCTGATTTTTTAATGTTTTGATTCTTGTTTTGTTCTGTGGAAATAAATTCAAAGTAACATTTATTATGAAGTCTGGTTTTTTGGCCGGATATTTCGTGACCTATATAGTTGGTTTCCGTCCGGGATATGAATAAAATTAGTAAACATCAAAAAAAAAAAAATTAAGTGGGGTTTTGATTTTTTGTGATATCATAGGGAAACGAGGGACCACCAATGTACTTGTCCAGGTTTTTTTTCCCCCGGGAGGGGATTTTTGCTATTTGATATCACTTCTTTTTTCTATAGTATTTTCATATATTTCGCTTTATATAGACTCTAATAGAGTCTGTATTTAACAAAAAAAGTTACAACGTGTTTGCATCATTACATCATCGATTTATTTCAATGTCAGGAATCAGTACTGCTCACACTACTAATTCGACATAAAAGAGAATGAGACAGATTTTCTACCATAAATTAATTGTTACTGAGGTTATTTAAATATAGGAGCGTTTCGTTTCTCTGATAAGAAAAAAAGTTATAATGTTTTCGAAAGAGTTAACTACACACTCGAAGTATTTTCGAGATGTTAGTAATTCGTTGATAGGTTATTATTTGATTATAGCTTGGCAGGAAGGTGTTATAGAAGAGACCTCAAAGTACCAGTTTTTCCCCAAGGAAAAAATTCAGAAAATTAAATACTTTATCATTAGCTTTCAAGTTGTGTATTAGAATAACGCATTCAGGGGCGAAATGGCAGCGAGGATATTAGCAATTTCGGTCTAAGCTATAAATAGATAATTATAGAACTATACTGTCAGGAGCCTCAGAATTATTATTCTTTCAAAGATGAAATGACGGAAGAATATGATGCATCATCCTTGACTTACAAATTGTTTTATAAAACATAGAAAAAAATTAGATTAAAAAAAAATTCGGCCGAAGTACTTGACGAATGTTTTTTCACTTAATTTATATAATGTATCGGTCATGGTGACAACCTCGCCAAGTACTTCGGCCGAAATTCTTTTTCATCTAATTTTTTTTCATTTGCAATCTTTTTTTGCTTCGGACTCTTATTGATACAGAGTTTTTATTTTCATTCTGGTTGGTTAAACAACTGCATTTTCGAACTTGATTCTTTTCTCTATCAACATTCAACATTATTTGAAGATTTTATGTCACACAATATCGCCTCCCGTACTTGGCCACATATATTTTAGTATAGCTCAATTTATTTTATTACTTTTTGCGAAACCCAACCTTAGCTTTTCGCGAGGATTAACTCATTTTGTTTTGTGTGATTTGAATTTATTTGATACATTTTTTGAGAGTGGTCACTTTTCTTACTTTTTGATAGGATTTGATTTTCTCAGGGATTTTTGCGAGAAATGTGTTTGCAGTGTATGTATATTCGTGGAAAAATATGGGAACGGCGGTCAACAAATGTACTTGTCCAGGTTTTTCCCGCGAGGGGGATTTTTATGCATGATATGATTCGTTTTTTCTCTTTCTTTTCAAACATCTCGCTTTGTATAGATTAGAAAAAGGTTATATCGGGAAATTATCGCTTTTTCATTTCCAAACCCTGACCCCTTCTACCTCGAGTCAGGTTTTTTCCCCATGAAATAAAGGGACACGTGTTTTGGAATTTTCAATTTGGCATTTTTTTTATTCTCGAGCCAGTCAATTTTTTTTGACATTTCGCTTTACCTTTCTGGAATCAGGCTAAAATAAGTCGGGAACTTGGAGTCTGATACAAAAATTTACAAAGCTTTTGAGGGCAAGATTAGAGCAGTCAGAACTTTTCCATAGAATTTGTAGCTATTTGAATTTGTATTTATCAAAGAAACATATTAAACAGCAGTATCTCCTTGTTATATTTGTAGATTTGTGGTAAAAAATATTACGCTTATTTCAGCTTGTTGATAAAAATGGAGCGACTTTTTTCGAAATTTTTCATTTTTGATTAATGATAAAATAAAAAACCAGTTTGATGTATGTTTAGAGAAAACATATTGAATCTATTGTGAAAAAAATTCACGCATTTTTTCATTCTTATTTTTATTAACAAGGTGGAATCAATATTCTCATTGAATATAGAAAAGTTCAAATAGTATGTTATGGGAACTCCAAAACAATATATTGAACAAAGCGGACAAACTCAGATCAGGATCGTACCCAAAAGAATGAAATGAAGTTTTGAGCAAATTTTGATACCATCAAAACCAGAGCGACTGTAGAGGAAAGCCTTTGGAATAAATTTTTTTCAATTTATTATGCCATAATCGGAGCTAGGAAGTGGAAATACTTAGCACACATGTCTCCTCTTCACAAAATGTTCAAAGTTTGTAGATATCGGCTACATTCCAATGATACAAATTTTGATATTATCAAAAGAAGAAGAGCACCCGAAGACTTTCTAAAACAACTTTTTAAATTTATTATGCCACAACTAAAGTGGAAATGTGAAAAAACATAGTGCACTTTAAGCCCAATAAAGTTCAGAAAATTTGGATGTATCTATTGCGTTCCGAGGACAGAAATTTTAATCCCATCCAAAAATGAACAACCAAAGACTTTTTGTAATAAATTTTTCAATTCATAATGCACAATCAGAGACAGAAAGTGGAAATACTTGGTGCACATGTCGCTTCACAAAATGTTAAAAGTTTGTAGGTATCGGCTACATTCCCATGATACAAATTTTGATATTTCTAACAATAATGGCCGTGAAAGCTTCAAAACTAGAACTTACAGATATTTTAATATTATCTTTGAATTTTGAAAAGTTCAGAAAGTATGTTATGGATATTTTAAAACAATAAATTCAACAAAGCGGGCAATCTTATATCAGTACTATGCCCAAGAAAATGGATCGAGTTGAGTTGTACCTGTTGCAACCGTAGAGCAAATCTTTTTGAAAATATTTTTCAATTCGTTATGCCACAATAGAAGCCAAAAAGTAGAAATACTGAGCACACATGTTGCTCCAGGAAATTTCCAAAGTTTGTAAGTATACGTTGCGTTCCAATGAAACAAATTTTTATACTTCCAGAAAAAAAGGAACCAGACTTTCTGACAATTTTTTGGATTAATCATGCTACAACTCAAACATTGGGCTCAATAAAGTTTATGAATTTTGCATGTAGCCATTACTTTTCGAAGCCAAATTTAAATCCCATCCAAAAATGAGCAACTGAAGAATTTTCATAATAAAATTTTCAAGTCCTAATAATGCCACTATTCGAACCAAAAAGTGGAAATATTGGGCACACTTGTCACTTCACAGATATTTCAAAGTCTGTACGTATCTGTTGCAATTCAATGATACAAATGTTGATAATATCAGTAAAAACACATAAGAAGACTTTCTGAAACAATTTTTCAAAATTTATTATGCTACAACTAAAGTGGGGAAGTGAAAAAATATAGCTCAAAAGAGCCGAATGAAATTCTAAAATTTTGCATATATTCATGGTGTTCCGAAGACAATAATTTTGATCCCGTTGACAAATGAGCAACCGCAGAATTTTCATAACAAAATTTTTAATTCATAATACCACAATCGGAGCCAAAAAGTGGAAATACTTGGGACATTTGTTGCTTTACAGAATTTCCAAAGTCTGTAGGTATCCGTTGCAATCCAATGATACAAATTTTGATATTAGTAAAAAAACATAAGAAGATTTCCTGAAACAATTTTTCAAAATTCATTATGCTACAACTAAATTAGGTAATTGAAAAAATGTAGTGCACATTGGGTCCAACAAAATTCTGAAATTTTACATGTATGCATGGCATTCTGAAGCCAGCAATTCTTAACCCAACGACAAATGAGCAATCGAAGAATTTTCATAACAAAATTTTCAATTCCTAATGCCATAATCAAAACCAAAAAGAGAAAATACTTAGCACATCTGTCGCTTCACAGAATTTTCAAAGTCTATAGGTATCCATTGCAATTCAGTTATACAAACTTTGTTAATATCAGTAAAAACACATCGGAAGGCTTCCTGGAACAATTGTTTAAAATTCATTATGCTACAACTAAAGCGGGGATGTGAGAAAATATAGAGCATATTGAGCCAAACAAAATTCTGAAAGTTTGCATATATCCATGGTGTTCCGAAGACAATATTTTTGATCCCATTGACAAATGAGAAACCGAAGAATTTTCATAACAAAATTTTCAATTTATAATGCTAAAATCGGAGGCAAAAAGTAGAAATACTTGGTATATTTGTCGCTTCACACAATTTCCAAAGTCTGTAGGCATTCGTTGCAATCCAAAGATATAAATTTTGATAATGTCAGAAAAAACACATCGGAAGACTTTCTGAAATAATTTTTTAAAATACATTATGCTACAACTAAAGCGGGGATGTGAAAAAATATAGAGCATATTGAGCCAAACAAAATTCTGAAATTTTGCATATATCCATGGTGTTCCGAAGACAATATTTTTGAGATCCCATTGACGAATGAGCAACCGAAGAATTTTCATAACAAAATGTTCAATTCATAATGCTACAATCAGAGCCAAAAAGTGGAAATACTTGGTACATTTGTCGCTTCACAGAATTTCCAGAGTCTATAGGTATTCGTTGCATTCCAAAGATACAAATTTTGATAATACCAGGATATGGAGTATATACCGCCATAGTCTTTTGACATAAAGATATATTATACGAGCCATTTTGACATAAAGATATATCGTTACTTACTACGGTTATCATCCAGATGCATCCATATATATCCAGATGCAGGTTGACAGTGTATTTGTCTATTAATTCATCAAACGCGAGATGATTCTAGACCATATTTTGGATAGAAAAACGACGTCGAAAATCTTTTGAAATGGACCAACAATTATCATGCAAGGAACATTTTATGATGTACAAATCTTATTATGGCAAGCGAGGAACATTTTATAATAAAGAGGAAAGGAACCAATAAAATAAATTGTCAACGGTGTAGAGTTAAAAAAAATATTTATTAGACACTGCTCAAAACTCGGCATGATAATAACAAACTTTGCCATATACATTATTTTGACACTCATTATTAGTTTTATAGAGTTTCTTTTCCAAATTTACATCAATTCACACCAATCATGATTAACAGTTCAATGTACACCATTTCATAGTTATCAAAGAAACGAAAAGAATAATTTCTCAAGAAATCTTATACGAGGAACATTTAATCACGAAAGAGAAAAGAGATCGCTTTCGTTTCCGTCGTAGAGTTAAGTGTGGAAAATAAAAACTGCAGGGTTAACAATAATAAAAACTCGAGACAAGTACATTTACGAAGCGAGTCGCACAAGACACTTTTACCAGAAGGACCGTGATTCTACTTGTTCTAGAAAATTGTTTCTTTAATATAAACTAAATTAAAGCATTTTGGACGTTCATTTAAGTTCACATATTTTTTATTTTTTTTTCTCTTTCGATCGCCACTAATTAGAACCTCGTAGGTTAAATAGTATTAAAAATATTAATGTTTTTTTTTTCGTTATGCCGAAAAATTGAGCATTTTTTCGCACACATTTTGATGCGCAACTGTCTTTTTTGCAGTCGCTGTCTTGTGACACTAGTGATATTAGTAAAACTCTGGTAATATTCAAACGATCGCTGGATATGACAGCTAACCGACAACCATACTATATTTTTGAACAGTCATGAGGTTATAAAGATCGCGGTTAGTTTCGATCGACTTTTGGTTACAGTGACTGTTATTATAATAAGAAAGTAATAGTGCGAAAATAATAAAGTGGAATTCATTTCAATCATCTTTCAAACAGTGCTTGAACAAATATGAATTTTTTATTATTTTTTAGCCTGTAATTTTTATTTTCCACATCTCACTCTACAACGGAGTTGAAAACGATACCTTTTCTCATTTACCATAAAATGTTCCTCGAATGCAATAATAATATTTATTTAAAAACCATTTTCCGTTTTTATTTTTTATAACTAAGAGAATACTGTATGATAAACTCGTATTCGATGATTATTTAATATCTTTGTCGTGAGGTTATAAAGATCGCGGTTAGTTTCAACTTTTGGTTAAAGTGATTTTTATATATATAGATAGAAGAGTGATAGTGCAAAAATAAAGTGTAATTAAATAAATAAACTTGCATAGTGCCTAAATAAATAATTTTTTTTTATTAACCCTAGCCCCAACAATCCATTTTTCTGAACGTAAACTCTAGAACGGAGTCGAAAACGGTGCCTCTTCTCTTTTACCATAAAATGTCTCTTGCATGCAATAATAACGTTTATTTGGAAACTACTCTCTTCGTTTTTATATAACTGAGGGAATGATGTATGATACCACCCTAGGTTTGAATTATATATGGTTTTGAATCATCCTAGAGTGGTAGAGACCTTAAATAGATGAAAATACTATTTGCACTTGCAACCCAAAACGGAATCAAGTGATGCGAAATAATTTTGAGCGGAAAGATATTTGATTCCAGAAAAAAAAAATTCATAAGTACTTCACCAATTTGTTTTACCTATTGCTCATAAGATATAATTCGTGATCAATAAACGTTATAAAAGAAAAACTCGCGTAGTAGTTCGGCCAAAATTCTTGTTTCCAATCAAACGTTTGCTCTCGAAATTTCGTGTGCATACTTTTTTGTTTCAAAATCTCGTTTCGTTATGAGTACTTTTATTTAAAAACTTTCGGTGCATTCTGATGCTATTGGAGTATTTGTTCGGTATCATTTTTTATGAAATATTTTCCGATCCGTTGATCCGTTGGCACGCATGTTTCGGTGTAATATCTTTTGAAATTTTTTTTAACAAAATTTAAAAAATTCAAGTTTTTACTTGTTCTCAAGTTTTTACTTGTTCGTCGTTCGTTTATGCGTCGTATTTTCTCAGAACTACTATGCGTATTAAGTAATCTAATAATTTTATAAGTATTGACGGTTAATTACGAAGATTGAATTCATTTGAACACTTCTTAGATCAATATTTCACATTGCATTTTTAGTCCGAATATAGTCGCGATATACCAGCTCGAAATTCGATCATGTATCCATTTTTAGCAGAAACAATTAAAAAATCGCTTGAACGACCTTTAAAATTTTTATTCAGGATCCAATTCTTGAGAGAATCACTTTTTGATAAAATGTTACCATATTTTACTGCAATACCGAAAAAAATGTTAATTCTTTTATATCATTCAGATACGCACACAATATAGACATGTTTAATTGGCAAGCTATGAATTTCATACAAAAAAGTCAACAAATCCCCGCAAAAAACAGCATAAATGCTGTAAAAAAAGTTGAGACAAGTACATTTACTCCCCCCAAATAGTTTGTCCGGTAACAAATCTCAGTTTCGACACAAAACCTTCACTAAAAATTATAAAAGAGATTTTCTCCCAAGAAAACCAACCTTGCAAAAATTCTCTGATTCATAGCAAATATCTTAAAAAATGATAGGAGAACCCCACAAAAATTTTCTCAATAAATTTGAAACTCACAATAAGTTATAAGAGCCTCTCAAAAATTTATCAATCAAATCATAATTTCACAAAAGATGCCAATTCAAACCTGCCCAAAAATTAAGTCTAAACTTCACAAAAAGTTATTAAATAAATAAAAATGATAAAAGCATTAATAGTCAAATACATTAAAACCTATTAAAATTCAATAAAAACACTTTCAACGAATTGAAAATACAGTTGCTCTACCCAACAAGAATAAGAATAAAAAATAATTATGAGAAAAAATTTTAATACAAAAAAGATTTCAAACGCAAAAATTAGATTGAAAAAAAAATTTCGGCCGAAGTACTTGGTGAGTTTTATCGCTTAATTTACATAATATATCACTTATGGTTACAAACTCGCCAAGTACTTCGGCCGAATTTTTTTTTTCAATCTAATTTTTGCGTTTGAAATCTTTTTTGTATTAAAATTTTTTCTCATAATTATTTTTTATTCTTATTCTTGTTGGGTAGAGCAACTGTATTTTCAATTCGTTGAAAGTGTTTTTATTGAATTTTAATAGGTTTTAATGTATTTGACTATTAATGCTTTTATCATTTTTATTTATTTAATAACTTTTTGTGAAGTTTAGACTTAATTTTTGGGCAGGTTTGAATTGGCATCTTTTGTGAAATTATGATTTGATTGATAAATTTTTGAGAGGCTCTTATAACTTATTGTGAGTTTCAAATTTATTGAGAAAATTTTTGTGGGGTTCTCCTATCATTTTTTAAGATATTTGCTATGAATCAGAGAATTTTTGCAAGGTTGGTTTTCTTGGGAGAAAATCTCTTTTATAATTTTTAGTGAAGGTTTTGTGTCGAAACTGAGATTTGTTACCGGACAAACTATTTGGGGGGAGTAAATGTACTTGTCTCAACTTTTTTTACAGCATTTATGCTGTTTTTTGCGGGGTACATATTCATTTCGGCACTGTTCGAAAGTTGATTAAAAGCACTTCACTACTTTCACACCATCACTTTCTTATTATTACTGTAACCAAGAGTCGATCGAACCTAACCACGATATTTATAACCTCACAACTGTTCGTGAAAAAACATTAATATTTTCAATACTGTTTAAGCCACGAGATTCCAATTAGTCGCGATCGAAAGGGGGAAAAAAAAATATATCTTTCTTCAACCAAAGTTCCAAATTTATAATGGATATCACACATTTTTTCTAGCCTGACACAAACGAAGAATAATAGACAAGTGGCGATTAAACACGTAAAAACGTTTCAACGATTATAAGTATTATTTAACCAAACTCACACATCCCACACTGTTTTTACGAAACTTCGATCAAACTTTCAAACCTCAAAAAACAATTTAATAAATACTATATTGTCACTTATCACTTATCCCGATTGATTTTTCTGAATTTTGTCACTGATTCCCGATTTTACGACGAATGCGCGTTAAAACGGTTATTTATTACTGTTTATAACCAAACTGTTCCACACGTCCTGGACTGTTTTCATCATTTATTTTTTGAATTCCGTTTCACACAGATTCACACATTGCGCATGACTCGTTTCATTGCGCAGTTGCGTGTTGCGCATCATTATGCGCATGCGCACTTGTTCACATCAAAATGAGACCCAACGAACACGACCACAGATCACACACCTTTAATGGTATTATCACAGATACAGACACCACCCAATCAGAAACTCGAGAGGCTTCAAGAGGTCTTTGATGGTGTTATCACAGATACAGACACCAACCAATCAGAAACTCGAGAGGCTTCAAGAGGCCTTTGATGGTGTTGTATACAGACACGTCAAAAATCCTTCACACAATGATAGAAAAATGGGTAATTTTGACCTGTGCAAAGTTTTTTCTCAGCAATTACGCCACCAATCATGCTAATCTTAGGCTCAATCGATAGAGAATTTCAAAATTAGTCTCCAGTTCAATTTTCAAAGCATCAAATGGCTCCTGAGCTTCGTAATTAAACGAAAACGCATGTCAATTTTACCCCCACCACCGCGAATCGTTTTATTCAGAGAAAGTATAGACTCGGCGAGCTCGGGCCAGCAGACGACAGAGCTGTCAATGTACTTGTCCCGAGACTCTACCGAGTCTCTTGATATGGCGTAGATTTATTAATATTTCATTATTATTTCTGAGAATTTCTTGAAAAATCGAGCTTTCGAGAAGAGAAGAGAACTCGCGATGAGTTATTAATTCATGCTGCGTGGCAAAGTAGTTAAAGTGTGTGTGGGTGTGATGCAATAGAGATATACTCATATACATATATATTTTTTTACTTTTGTACACGTATAAATGTACCTTCGCATATACGAGTTATACATATGTGAATAGCGAGTATATATGTGTGTGTGTGTGTGTGTGTGTGTGTGTGTGTGTGTGTGTGTGTGTGTGTGTGTGTGTGTGTGTGTGTGTGTGTGTGTGTGTGTGTGTGTGTAAAATTCCCATACGCATTCATATTTCTCGGTAGATTTTTTTTCAGAGCCAGAAGTAATATGGGTATAGCCACGAGCATAACAGGCGAGAGTGGAAATGGAGAGGCACACGAGAGCATCTCTTCTCCGGAGATTCTGGTCCTGGTACTGCGAAGGCTCCGCCGTGGTAGATAATTAAGTGCTAACAAGGAGAGAAATCCACGTACTCCTTTCCGTGACTCGAGTTAAATACACACGCGCGTACACGCGCGCGCGCACACACACACACACACACACACACACACACACACACACACACACACACACACACACACACACAAAGACGCGTCTGTGGCTGGACGATAAAGAAAATCTCTCTTATTTTCATCTCTTTCGTGTCATGGTTTTAGCGAGTTCTCCGGGATCGTAAAATTTTTCCTCATCAATTGCAAAAAAAAAAAAAAAAAAATATGGCTAGAAATTCTGGGATTCATTTTGATACATATAAATATGTCGACATTTGAATAGAACTCGTTTGATCGTCGGAAAATGAATAGTGAGCGGCCATTTGTTTGTTTTTTTTCTATTCATTTTGCACATTGTTTCGAATTTCATTCAAATATCCAATGTTCGATAGATCGAAGAAATTCGCTGCTGGAAAATACGGCTAGCTTCATACCTTGGAACGAAATCTTAAGGCGACATTTTTTGGTGAAAGCTAATTTTTTTTTGAAAGTTCACTTTCGTGACGAACAGTTATTTTACTGCAAGATTTTAAAACGTTGATAAATCATTGATTCGTGAAAAATATGAAACGATATGCTTGTGTATAATTGAAATTAGTATTAAAGTAATTAACCTTACGAATGTTCATTAGGCACCTGGAAAGCTGCGATTACATTACATCTTGATTCATCTAAATATTTCCGTTGTTGTTTATGTTGAACTCGGAAGTGCAATCAATGAAAATATAAGTATGCAACTATAAAGAATTCTCCTGATCATAGGTACAAAAAACTTAACGTTCCAGGCCCTTAACAAATTAACGACAAAATAGTCTCATACGTCGATAAGATACTACATAAATTATGAGTGTTCGATCCGAATAAAGCCGCCAATAACTAGCCCATTTATAAATTTATCGTGGCAAGACTTAACCCCCATCTGACCCCGGTTTTGTGTCAGATCGTGCGTGTCTCAAAACAATCGTACAGATTGGCCAAATCCCTGGGGCTGGTTAAGTCTCAACGATATATATATATATATATATATATATATGTATTTATAGTTCGTAAGTTCGTCTTTGCCCCTGGCGCCACATCGTTCCGCGTGGCAAATATGCAGGAAAGAGATAGAAAAAAGAGAGAGAAGTGATATCTGTGTATATGTGTTGCTCTGTCCTGAATCCGGAACGCCACACGAATATAATGTGAACAAATCAGGGGTAAGTCTGAGCGACAGGGCGGCTTAGCACCCTCGGGCAGCAAAAGCTACCCCCTCTTTTTTCTCCTTGTATTTCAGGCTACAGTCCAGCGTGCCAGACTTCGTGGACTTTGGGCTTTTGGCATCAAAATAGTGAGACTGAGAGAGAAATAATGAGGGAGAAAATTCATTGAGAGAAAGAGAAAGAGACAGCACCCCCGGTACCGTTAAACATACGACCAACGAGGGGACTTTTTACTTCACTTTATCCATAGCCTAGCAGTCGGATATAGACAAGGGATGCAAAAAGGAGTGAGACAGAACTGCAACACGGCTGTATGCATTCGTACATATATTGTCCTTGTGCCGTATGGGCTGCCAGCAAACAAAGGTCGTAATTCATACAGTCCAGGATCGAAAGAAATGTTCTTTACGCCCTTTTGTATTATAGCCGAATTTTATATACACACCGCACCATAACCACCCCCAACAAGCCATAGCTTTTCAGCACCCTCTTCTCGTCTCGCGATGCCATTCTCCGGACTCCTCAAAACAACCCCCCCCCCCCCCCTCCCCCGAGAGAATCACCCGATAATACTTCAGCTAAATGCTACATATTGCTCGGTTCTCGCACTAAATTTATTCTCGGATTTGAATAAGTAGCTGTACGTTTACTGTATTATCCAGAACGAAGGTTATCCAGGAACTCAATTGACGAAGGATGAATGAGAACTATAGTTTCGATACGGATATAGTGTATTTGTATATATGCACCGGTCAAATGTGCAACTTTGGCATCCACGTGGCTCGTACCGAATGTGGAAATAATTCTCTCTTATGTCGTATTTTTGCTGTCACACCAGAATTTTATTGCTTTATTGAAGGCCAAGGGTTACAGAAATGTTTGAATAGAGATGTCCAATATGGATTTTTGGATACACAGTTATTTGGACACCATCAGTATATTCAAAATGATCGTTTCTCTGTATGGTTATTAAAAACCCCGAAATCATTGCTAAAGCTTTAATGGATTTATAAATATTACTCAACAATTTCATGAGTGTAAATTTTAACTTGGTTTAAATTTTTTGCAAACATTCGGAAATCATTATTTTCTCAGACACTAGACAGAATGTTTAATTAATGGTTCTCCATTTCTAGTCTATATAGAGTAGAGAGAATATTACAGAAAATTGAATTAAAGAAAAGCAAGTATACTTTTTCAGTAGGTATAAACAATTTGAATTAAAGCCTCTGGACTTCCAGATAAACATTGACGAAGCAACAATATTTGTATAAAGATTATTTCTATGCTATACCCATTTTGATTTTATTTCAAATTGCATAGCTAAAACGCCATTTATAGTTCATTTCAAATTGCATATTTTGAAATGGCATCATGTAATCGGACTTATTAGTCCGATTACATGATACCATTGTCTAACATTTCTAATAGTTTTTTAAATCCGTACTTTTATACTTCAATTATTTCAATTGCCATTCCGATTAACAATCCTAAGATACTGCACGGAGTGTTACTAATAATAACAATGAAATGATTGAAATTATGATTATTCAAGGATCGGATGCAAAAACTCGATATCTCTTGAAACATAAAAAAATGCTCCCATTCATCGTCTTCCAAGTGCTACAATTCAAACAGTAGGCGAGATACACTCGAGGTTTGATGTAAAACCGCAGCTTGCAGTGACAAATTGTAGGACTCTTTTGGGTCACTTTTGTGGTGCGTACAGACCAGTTTGGGTACAACTGAGATAGTAGATGGGAGTGCGACACTTGGGTCGATATGTATTAACAACGAAATAAACGTCGTCATGTATATTAAGTTTACATGTTAAATCATGTGGGATACGCCTTTCTGATTTCTAGCAGTGTCACAGATATAAATACTGGAAAGCTTGGAAGAGAGCGACGTCCCACGTGGCCTTTTGAAGAGTCCTCGACGTCATTGCTACATACGGTATAACACTAGAAGAATATACAGTGGAGACACATCACACGCTGTGTATAGACTCCCCGAAAGTCCCTATTTTTGCAAGGCCAGAAATTACGAAAATTTTCAACGTTTCCATACAGGGAAACCCTCAAAAACGTCAGTGCATTTTAAACCCATTTCCCAAAACCACATTTACTCATGGTAACAGCTTATTTTCCCAGGGTGCACGTCCAGATTTTCTTGCGTTTTCTAAGCGGAAATACCAATTCTCACTGCAACAACGTGGTCAGTGGCGAGCGCGAATTTGACACAAGAGGCCTTATCCAAACATTGGACACGTGACGAATCAGTGCGTGGATAATGAAAAGAAAATAGCGGTATCGATTTCTGGTTAAATCACGATCGAGATCAATAAGATTTAATAGAAGGCGAAGGAAAAAATTGTATATAACCCGGAAAGTTTTTGAGTCGAGTATACAGGGGTGGATAGCACGAGATAAAAAGTAAAAGGGGGTGAGAGAAAAAGCGTTGAAAGACTTGCCAAGTTCTCTCTCTGTCTCTCTCCCTCGTTTTCGCTCTCTTGGGGTGCTCCCAGTTCTCGTGGATAAACTTTTTCATATTGTTGAGGAGAGTAAGGATGAAGGAGAAAGCGAGAACCTATGATAGGAAGAGAGAAAGAGAGAGAGAGAGAGAGAGGAGCAAGGGTTGTTGAAGGTACAAGTTTCCCAGTCGCATTAGACTGGTAAATTCCGAATCCGAACGAGTCTCTCCCGTTCCTCTTATGCCCTCTCGATTTTAACTCTCGTTCTACTGTGGTATTCTCGTTTTACTCTTATACCCTTGTGGACTCGCTATATGTCTTCTCGAGAATGAGAGAAAGACTTTCGGTTCGTTTTGATCCCTCCGGGAAAAGTATGACAGAGAGAGAGAGAGAGAGAGAGAGAGAGAGAGAGAGAGAGAGAGAGAGACAGATCGAGAGAACGAGAGAGAGAACCACCAAACGGCATACAACTCTCGGAAGCTTCAACTCTTCTCTCCACTTTTTGCTTCATCCCCGTCTTCCAGAGCTGGTTGTATCTCGTCTCTCTCTCTCTCTCTCTCTCTCTCTCTCTCTCTCTCTCTCTCTCTTTCACCATTTTATTCCCTCTTTCTCTTTCTCTTCTTTCTCTCTTGTGTGCCGAAGGAAGGTTAAATTTTACTTCCACCCAGAGTAATGGTATCAAGAAGGGCTCAGAGAAAAGTGTACGTGCGTCCTCGCGCAACATGAATCCCGAAGATCCCGTGTTCCACGCCTAGGATCCGGAAACTCTCCTATGCTCTCTTGCCCACCACCCTGCCGAGCTATAGGGTTTTATTAATTTCGAAAGTTTCCAAACTGATAATTAGATCCAAGGTAGTCTGTGTATACACCCCGAGGACTTTCAGGAGACGATGAGATATTATTTTCCTCAAGGAAATCCACCTCTCTACCTTGATACAAAGTATTCCGTGCGCCATTGGATACTTTCTACCAGCATCACTTACATGCTCATGGCTGTTGACAAAATTTTCAATTAATAAATACGCCTTCTTACTTCTTTAAAAAAATCTAATGCAGAATAACGAAATATGAACGATTGGTAGAAAATTAAGGCATCATTGTAACCATAGAGCTACGAATGACAAAAATAATAAAATTTTGCAAACATATTCTCATGCCCGGTATAGTTTCAAAGTAATTTTATGACAATTTACGTCGCGTATGAGCCGAAATCTTATGATGCATTCACACTCGCACTCGATGTATGGTTCCGTCGGTACCAATGCAAAATCCCCGGAGTGTTGCCATCGGGTTTTTGAACTTCAATCAGAGATTTCATATGTTCGATAAAAGTATTCTATTTTTTTACAAAATTAGATTCAACAGAAAATTAATTGAACTTAAATATTATTCATAATTTTTTTTTCGTAACTTTTGGGCATAGTAAGTGATGCGAACGTCGGTGATTTTCGGTCACTGTAATGTACTCAGAAGTATTGTCTAACAATACTATTGTTGTTAGACTGAGTGTTGTTGATAAACTATGTTAAAAAATGCCTGTAGACGATAATTACCAATATATCAATGAGTAGTGCGTTTCAGAGCTAGAAATTAACTTATAAAGTTATCTAATTAATCGTTTATAATTTTTTTAACTCTAGTCCGCATGGAGAAAAAATGGGAGACTTGCATTTAACCGCGATCAGCTGATTTTGACAACTTTTTCTCATACAATGTTTCAATTAACAAAGTTAGACCAATTGCACATGGATGACGTGAGCATGCCTCTATTCTAATTGATCAAACTCAAATGTATTATAACCCATAAACGTTTTGTAGGTAAAAAGTGGCCAATCTTATTACTATTCGAAGTCTTATTGCCATTCGAATTTTTCAACCTTCAGTTTCAACCTTCCTTTTCGAGAGTCCCTGTGCTGTGAAAATTGCGATACACTGATCGTCCAATATATTGGGTACGACACATCGTGGATGACAGGAATTATGGTTTCGTCTGTTCTCTCGTTGCCGGGCGTGCTCTCTCGCGCTACTCACCATTGCTAGGCAAATATACTCGTAGTCAATACGCACAATGTCGACACAGAGAAACCGGTGGGGCAAACGGGTAGTAATACGGGGATTCAAGGCTTCGCATATATGCTTGCGATTCGAACTCGACTAATACCTCGTTGAATTTGTCGCAAGAGTACGTATCACTCTGTACACGTATATGTCTGCGTATACATATATGGGTGTTAGGCTTGTTCCACAAGCCAACTAGCACTCGTCCCTCTTCCTTCCTCGTCTATCCTCATTTAACACACATATGCTCTCGTTTCTGGTGTTTATAGCCACCCCTGCGTAACCGTAAATTGCCCTGGCAGATCCACTAATTTACACGTCGTACTGTCTTTTTCGACTTTCTTGAATACTAAAAAGTATTTGTATTTGTAAAGCACATCTTTCGTTATGCTTGTTATTCGTTATGCTGTTATGTTTGAGTATTCAGGTGGATATGCGTGTGTGAGTCTATGAAAAAGAATGGAAAATTCACAATCGGTCAGGTAAATTCCGAGCTTAAAAAATGACGTAGAAACAACAAATAAACAAACAAAAACTCTGAAATTTAGACATTTTTCGTTTTAAAACTAATGAGTTTCGACTGCATTTCGAAAGGTATTCAAAACTGCAGTAAACAAGTATTAGTTTTCAAACGAAAAATATTTAACAAAACAATTGCAAATTATCGCATTTGTTCTTTTTTTTCAACAAAAACTCATCCGTAAAATGCAGTTAATACGAAAAGTTCTGACAAGCTCTGCTCTGTCCCGTGAATTCACAGTAGACATTTGATATTTTTAATTATATTAATTGCAGCAAACATCACATTGTACGTAAAAGTTTGCTCGTAACAAAAGAGTCGAGGATTACTGGCAAAATATATTTGATTGCTGGTCGTGGAGTATTCAACGTGTCCAATTTCATTATTATATATGTATGTACAATGTACATTGTACATACATTAAGTTTGTCTACTCTCCAGAGATTTCGTTACACGTTTGTATATAATGCACTAAAGTAGCTTTGTACTGAGTATGTATACACAGTACACAACGTTATTCGAGAGCGTGAACACACTCAGGGAGTCCTACGTCAAAATAAAATGCTAATCGAGGCGAGATTATTGAATAAGCCTCCGTGAAAATTTTAGGCCTGAATTGTCAGAAACAAATAGGGATTTAGTAGCTGAGTATCTTACACGATGTTCTTCAAACAGTATAAATAAAAATTAATAAAGCTACCTCTCGAAAATGAGCAATTGAGCTCATTAAAAACGATCAACTGAGCTCATTTTTCAGAAGTTTTGTCGCATCTATATTTACATATAAAAAGTGGCTGAATGGAAGTTTAGCTTTTTTTGCGTCAATCTAATAGACATACGTACATATTACATAAATGCATGGAAAAAAATAAATTGTACTTTTTACTGAGATTTTCATGAAACTTTACAGTTTTGCATATTACTAGTGCCTTCCGGATGCGTAAGCATCAATTTTTTATGAAACTTTAAACAAAATCTGCAAGTTCCTGTGGTGGAAAACACTAATACCATAAATGATATATCGCATGCACATCCAATGAATTTGTAGTGTCGAATAGTAAAATGTAAACACTACATTCACCCTGTACTGTTTTTACAATGTGAAACTGTAAAAAGTACACGAAATAATAAACTGAACTTATCCTCATCAGAATTATCAAAACATAATTATAAAATTGTTTAAAACAAATAAAATTTAAAAAATTCTTCAATTATAAATGCATTTTTAATCATTGTTGATCATACTTTCTTATATCCATCACTGCCGACATAAATTTCTACAGAAAAATTTTCCTACCTACACTGGGATTCGATCTGACCTGCCGCCTACCTATCTACGTCCTAACGCGCATGGACACTACCTATTACACCACTATCTACTTGATAATTATTGGTAAAAAAAACTGATACGTACGTATCCAATCCGGAATATAATCGGTAACGTCAATGAATAATCTATAAGACAAGTCTTTTGAAAGCAAGAAAAATTTGAAATTTAAAAAATATCGAAATTTCATATATCACAATGTATCATGTCCGTAACGCTTCCATGTAGTTCAAAATTTGCCCCGCATTGTTTGAGCTATAATAAGAAAATACAACAACAGTCTTCAATAAGTGTTTCACCTTGAAATTTCCTGGTACACGTGCTTGGAGAAATTACAGTGTACACTGTAAAAATTTAACGTAACATAGCAAATGTTGCACTACATTTTCTAATTTTTAATTTCTAATTTTTATTGGGCACACTGCAATTTCCAATTTATATCGACAGTAATTTTCTCTATTGGAAGTACATAATTTTGATATTTTCTGATTATAATTTTTTATATATGCCATTTAACATTCTTTACAATTTTCAATATCAGTAAATAATATTGGTTCATAGTTTATTTTCCTATGCGTAATTTACTGGGGGCACTGTAAATTTTACATTTCATATACAGTAGGATTCCTAGTTTTTATTTGTAATTTCCACTGTCATTTTTTTGCTGTGGACATTGAGTTTTTTACAGCATCAACATTAATAATTGATCAGAAAGTAAGAAACACATTAAATCCATTATTTTGTAAGGGAATACAATGCAAAGCGATTAATTTACAGTTTTCAACGGTATATTTTGTTTAAGTTTCAGTAATTTTTAAATATCGACGATTAATTTTCGCAGATAATTTTTTTCCCTGTGTAATTTACATACATTCAACGAAAGCTTTCTGCGAATCTCGATATCTATATATATATATATAAGTAGTTGGCAAGAGGCGGGGTCTAAACCGGCCAACCAGCAGCCTGCTTTTCCATTCCGGGTCTGCTAGCTGCTGTGTATGCCATCATCTCTATTTCTCTCTCTCCCTTTCTCCGGTGAGAGATGATGCCGTGCAGCATTCATCCCTAGGGGCTACTCGTTCTACCCTCTTGCGTCACGAAAGTCGACCACCCCGCAAATATAATTCTCATATACATAAAGCATACATACATATATATGAGATTTTATAATACGTACGAACAAAAACTAATTGGTTTAAACAAAGTACTCGTCCAGTAGTAGTGGATTTGAAAACAACCGCTGTTTCACATCCCTCGACATCGTTCATTTCTCAGATAATATTACATGAAAAAAAAAATCAGAATATCGTCGGGTATTCTCATGTTCGAGCAATTTTCCGAGAATTTCGCTCATCCGATGGTGCACTAATATTTCATATCCTTCCGGAACCTTTCCAGGAATTCTCCATTCTTGATTCCTCGTTATTTATATTCAATTTCCTTCGAAAATATCTGATATTCCGGAACAAACGTTTGCCTGCTTTTTGGATAACGATTTTCAACGATACCCGATGCAAGAGAAGAAAAGCGGAGGTTGATATTGCGAATCTTCAAAACCTTTTTTTTTAATCCCGTTTATTTGTATCCATATTTCTTTTGCGTAATTTTTTTCTTGTCCCTTTACCGGTAGAGTTCTGCTGCTGTGCTCCTGACGATTTTCTTATTTTGCCCTGGGAATTGTTCGGTTTATCCCGAGGGTGTATTCGAGGCAATATCGTGAGACTGCTCGACGAAGCGTATCTTTGCAACTTCACTTCTTCTTGCTCTTCTTCTTTATGGTTGTTACTTTCCGTCGTTTCTCATATACGCATCCTCATCTTGCTTCTCACGCTTCCGCGCTTCTTTCCTTTCTTCCGGTAAAGCTCGTGTTTTCGCAACAATGGCATATACAGTGGCGTATAAAAGTTTCGGGCCACCCTATTTTTTATGCACATTGAACAGAAATATGGTGGTGGGAGAAAAACAAACGAGTAATGATAACACGTAATCACTTATATTTGGAAACAATAGGTTGTATACATTGATATCGATCTTAAATCATTAATTGTTCAACAATTTTTTATGACTGGCTGCGCAAAAGTATTGGGCCGCGTACTTTTGGGTATGAAAAAAATAACAAAAAACTTGAAAAATAAGGAAGCATGTCTTGGTCTTCTCCAGTCGACTCAATACTTTGTTGCCATACCCTTAGCAGCGATGACTACGGTGCACCGATGAGGCATAGACCCAATTAGTCGTTTGATTCATTCTTGTGGCAATTTTTCCTATTCACTTCGCAAATGGTTCCACAATTCCGTTTTGTTGGAGTAATTTTTCATGCCAACACGATGCTTGAGGTCTTGCCACAGGTGATCAATAGGATTTAAATCCGGTGACTGCGATGGCCAGTCAAGAAGGCGGACTTTCCGGCTTTGAAGAAAATTTTTAACAAGACGCGAAGCGTGTTTCGAATCATTATCGTGTTGAAAAATTCAACCACGCGGCAAATTTTTCGTTGCAAATGAGAGCATATGATCTTGTAGTATGTCCCTGTACATTGCAGCGTCCATATTGCCATGAATTTCCTCCAGAGGACCAACGCCATCATCAGAAAATGCTCCCCAAACTTTAATGTTTCCGCCACCGTGTTTTACGGTTTCATCGGAAAAAAGTACTTTCCGCCAATCTGATACCGTCCAGCGCTGATATTTTTTCACAAAGTCTAATCCGGCCTTATTATTCTTTTTGCTAATCAATGGTTTTTTTACACCAACACGTCCAATCAGCCCCGCAGCTTTGAGACGTCGAAATACCGTACTCCGACTAACATCAGCTAGATTTTCGGGAAACATCTGCAGCACTTTTTCGTGGATCTACAATGCACTTCCTTTTTATAATTTTGTCGACGCGATTCAAAGTTTTTCGCGGTCTACCGCTCCGATTTTTGTCACACAGTGAGTTTGTTAATTTATATTTAGTAATAATACGATTAACGGTACACTTGCCAATAGATAAAGTCTCCGCAACATCACGAGAACTTTTTTCTTCTGACGAAAGTTTTAACACGATTTCATGAAGCTGAATTTTCGTTTGTTTCGGCATTGTGTCAGAAAGGAGACTGATTTTCCATTGTAAAACATGTTTTGAAACTAATGAGGAAAAAAATGTAAACAACCGTGCGTCCGAAGCCGCGGCGATATAGTGGCCCGATACTTTTGCACACCGACCAAAGTCATTCCACGTAGTACACCAAAAATACACCATAATTAAATATAATATACGACATAGTTACCTTCATTCTAACTCTCTTGAATATTTTGAACAATGAACGAGTGAAGAAATAAAATATTTTATCAATTAACTGGAAAAAATAGGGTGGCCCGAAACTTTTGCACGTCACTGTATATAAAGCATTTTGAGTTGAAGTTTCATTTCGGAATTCCGATGATTTTTCATTGCGTATACACATGGTTATGTACTTTTTCCACCTGGCCATTTCTTTGATTTGTGTAGTTACATTTTCGGATCGTATTTATTTTTATATGATGTAATAAAATGATTTGTTAATTTGGTAATCAGATTAATAGATTCTACCGCAGGTTTTTACGATATTTGTTACATAAATTTGAGTCTCTCATCAAGCGATGTCATAAATCTCTTGTCCCCGGGACCAAAAATATGCTCCTCATGACTACAATCTTACAATAATAACGGGCCTCAAATATGTTTGGCGGTGTCACACAGTATTCATAATGGACGTATCCCTCGACGAGCAGGCGGTATAAAATGGAAGAGTGAGCGAGATAGAGATCATACGTATCTACCAGAAAATAGATGGATAGAAAATCGAAAGAGCAGTATGTATGACGGTGTTTAATAGTGAGAGGAAGAGAGAGAGAGAGAGAGAAAGAGAGAGAGAGAAAGAGAGAAAAGAGGGCCATAGTATTGAAAGGCAAAAACAGGCCATGGCAGCTGAGTGTACACAGGGCTGTTTCTGTCTTCTCTCATTCCTCGACTCCCCCCCCCCCCCCCTCCCGTGGCCCCCAAAGTTCTGTTTCTCATTCCCCACCCTTCCGCCAAACGAAAAAAAAATCTCTGTTTCTCTGTCTCCCACCTTTACTACCTCTGCAAACGATTTGCTCTTTCGCTCATGGACTATTCGTTGTTTCGGTTATTCATTCGTTGTGCGCGCCCTGAGCGTGTTTCCAAATCTACCCCATCAGCCTTCTTCCCCATCATCCGCCACCTCCTCATCGTATTCACCCTGTGTCATCCCTTCCTATCGTCGTTTCGCGTCCATTGCACCTTCACCGGGACCTATGTAAACACGTCGTCGTATTCATTGCCCAACATATCTCCTCTCTACGTCATCGGCGCCGCAACGGTACGAGACCGAGCTCGAATGCTCTTCCGCAACGTGTTCTCCTTGCTTCTTACACTAACGTATATCATTTAATGGAACGACGATGAGTTCTCAGTGTTCCACGTTTATGTACAAACGTATATATTTCTATGTATAAATAGATCCGAAACTAATTTAATAACTAAATGTGTACATACAAATTTAAGCTTAACGTTTAATTATCTCCGTACATCCTCAAAGCTTGTTACAGAGGTTTTTTATTTGTGAGTTTCCACACTACTCAATCTGCGTCGTATCTAATTAAATAGTAATACATTTTAATAAAAGTCGTGTTTATACTTCATCTTGTTTTGTTCGTTTAAATAGTATAAAATCTCTACATGTTTATTTTAAATAGATTGAAAAAGATAATTTTTTTTCAATCCATCTTTTGCTCTACTTTGGAGACTTTTATTTACCTACTACTCCAAAAAATGTATCGGATGCATGATTGCGAATAAATGTTTCTGACATATTTTCAGGTTGGAAGTCCGCTTGGAAGTATATCGCGTTACAATGGAAAAAAGTAGGATCCTCGAGTTTTTTTTTGTATTGAAAAAAAATGGTTCGAAAGAGTGAAAGTGGCAAGCCGTTGCTTCAATGATAATAATGTTCATAGCCGGGAGATATGTTCAGGACCATTTTCCTCTGAATAAAGCTTCACCGTGGAGTTGTCTGGGTGTGTGCTTGTACGAATGATGCTCTCGAGAACGGGAGCTCGAGGGTGGGACATGAAAATTCAGAGAGGCTAAAGGCGAGCTTTTGCACCACTAGCAAATGGGGGAATGCAAGAGACTGAGAAAAGAATGGAGAAGCAGGGATGAAAAGAAAGAGACATAAAATACTGGCTCATAAGTGAATTTTATTGCACGATTATATTGGATCCCTTGTGAACAAGGGGGCGAAAACGCAATACCGAAAGCTCTGACTCATATATATGTAGACACAAATATATATAGGTATTCACGAGCTGTAAAGCGGACAAGAGCAGCCCAAGAGATTCCTTTTAGCTCCCACTCCCAACGGGACTACGTAGCTCAAACATCAGAAGCACTAACTTGCGCCATCGTCCTTGTATTTCTTTGGAAAGTCTCTCGTAGGCTAACACGCCAGTATGGACTTTTGGTCGTACAAAATTTTACATCTTCACATTTTCCAAAGCTCTCAAAGAATTAATTCAACGAAATTTATCAACGTAGTTCATTCCGGACGTGAGTGCTCAGTAAGAAGTGAATTAAATGAAATACACATGGGCATAAAAATATAATTGGGTATACTGAGGTGTTAGAATATTTGTGAAATAAATTGAAACACCTCATCTCTACTTTATATTTTGGTATTTACTGAAAAAATCTGACCACTTAATACGATTTATTTGACAAAAAAAGGATTCTGTATATTTGACTAACGGTCGATTTTTTAAAATATTTGAATTATATTGTTTTTCAATGTAGAGTTGTTAAGCGAGAGGACGAACGACAAATCATACACTGACTGCATTTTTCTTTGTTTGATTAATTATTGGAAAGCTTTTAGAAAGTATTGCAGGCTGATATATTCGAATGTTTATCTCTTGAGAAAGTATACATATACGAGAATACATCAGAGAACAATTTTAGCTTTACATATTCGTGAACACCGCTCGGAATCCTCGAGAGAGGGTTTGTTCTCTTTCTTTTTGGCTCTCTTTCGTTCTCATTGGAGAGTCGATTGGCCTGCGGTAGCGGGTACCAGATCGAAGTCGTGGCCCACAGGGTTGTTTGCTCACAGGATCATACAACCCCATGACCAAATTCAGCGTATCTGCCATATATATATATATATATATATATATATATATATATATATATATATGTATCGATCCACACACACGTACGATGCACACTCGCAGAGCGTTCACACGAATGCGTATACATATACACCCACAATGCTGTCATTGCTGTACAGTTGAACACACGTATGTGTGTTCAATACACTCGATATAAATAGCAACAGTAAGAGGTGCAGAAATTTTTGCCTGCTTTCTATAATTCATACACTGTAAAAAAAAAATTATTTGATCGAAATAATTCAAATGATTTGAGTTGTATTATTTATTGAACGCAAGTAAATTTTTCTTTGCCATAAATAAAAATAGATATTGCGCCCAATAAATCATTTTCTTGATGGAATGTTTTTGGTCCAAATAATCTAATTCATTCGTATATGTACTAATCAAAGTTATTTAGTGTAAATACATAAAATCTATAGACAACAAGACCAAAGATTTATTACAAATAATTCATATTTTTGATTCTATCGTTTTATTTAGTCAACACCAATTAGAGCAATTGGCTGCCAATATGTAATATTTTTTATTGGATAAACCAAAACTACTGGAAACAAGTAATCGAATTTTTTTATCCTGATAGTGTTTTTTTGGCTCAAGAAAAAATTGTTACATGCAATAACACGGTATCTTGGAATAACAAAAAATGATAATTTTATACAACTATTAGATTTTTTCAATCGGAATATTCTATTTTGTCCACTGGAGTAAAATTGATTTGATATTATAATACGATGTTTTCCATTTCAAAAATCAACATTACTTCATACAATTAAATGAGCTTCCTCGTCATAATATTTTATTTGGCTAACCCCAATTCGAGTTATTAGCTGAAAATGTGGAATATTCTTGATAGGATACACCAAATTTATTGATCACGAGCAGTTTTATTTTAAAAATCTTGAATGTTTATTTTCCCAGCACAAGAAAAATTTCTTTGATGAAATGACGTGGTAATTTGAATGAAGAAAAAATGATTTGTTTTATAATAAATCATTTTTTTGAAGTGCTTATACATTTCAAATCTTCAATATTCTATTGGGTCGAGCCTAATGAAAATTATTCAATATTCCCAGCAATACAGCTAGGATAATTTTCGTAATTATTATTATTTAGCATTTTTTTAACAAGTCTTGTCACGAAAATCTTTAATTTCTGTATCTGTTCGTAATTTTTTAGTCATCGTTCTGGTTGAGTGATTCTTTGATATAGAAACAAATAAAAATTAGCGAATTTCTTTCGATACTTGGAACGAAGTATAGAGAAGATGTATTTTATTACAAATACGAATCGTACACTCCTTTGAAGTGTACGATTCATTTTTTTTAATTTTTTTTATACAGAAACATATAGAAATATTTATTATATAGAAATTACATAGAAATATATAGAAACAAATTTTGCTTAAATTTTGTTTCTAAGCGATCACTTCACGATTTTTTTTTCGTTATTTAAACAAATATTAATGCGATTTTTCATAATAATAATAGTTGAAACAAAATAGTCAAAACGAATTTCAATAAATGTTGTTTCATAGATGATGCATTGAGTTTTCTTACTCCATGCGGAACTTGCAATGTATGTATTATTTTTTAACTTCAAGCTGTCATGTGGATGATGGTGTAAAAGATACCATCCGTGCTCGTTAGGTCGTAAATAGGTAGGTAGATCGGATCGAATCCCCGTGTAGGTAGGGCAATTTTCCCGCAAATATTAATGTCAGGAGTGATCGACATAATGAAATATGATCAATAATGATAAAATACGAATTTATAATTGAAAAAAAAAAAAAAAAATTTATTTTAAATTTGAGAATTACATAATCGAAGGCTCCGTTCAAACTCTCATTTATTTGGTTGAATCGAATTAATCAATTATTTCCAGTAACCTGTATATTCTTTTTAATAATTTTGAGAGTCTATTTAAATCGTTATTTCTTTGGCTGAAGTAAATCAATTTTTTGTTTTCAGTAACCCTTTCATTTTCGTCTCGTATCTGTGCATTTCTCTAAATAATGTTGTATTTGTTTTTACTAACCATGGTGTTTCGATCAAAGATATATTTACTTCATCCGAATACTGAATTACTGGATAATATACAAATAAATAATTTATTTGGATCAAATAAATTTTGTTTGGTTAAAAAAAAAATTTTTTACAGTGTAGGAAGCAGACTTTTGTAATATGTTTTAAAATCAATAATAATGGAGTCTAGTCAACTACTGTAATTTATTTGGCACATGAATTTTGAAATATTCAGTATCGCTCGAAGTGTATACGTACATGATAAATAAAGAAGAATACTCATGACAGCCAAATGTTTTGCTATGACTTTTTCAAATATAAGTACTGAAATAATGAATGAACGTATATACACGAAACGAAATAAGCTATTACTCATTTACACTCACATCAATACCATGAAGAATTTAAAAAAAAAAAAAAAAACGTAACACGCATCAGGTGATTTCGTACTAAAGTCTCTAGGAATCAAGCATTCTTTTGGTTGAACTAAATCACGAGCTGGATTGACTGCCCTGAATCAGGGTCATCTTAGTCCAAAAGAAAAATGGACTTTCGACAAACGCGAAAAAAAATAAATATCGAGCCCTACCGTCATGTTAGGCGGAAGTTTCATGAACATTGAATCAAAATTGATGAGTTGAAAAACGCTGCGGGCTAAATTCAGGAATTAATTATCTTTTCCCTTTTCTTCGGAGGTTACGCATTTATACTGAGAACCCTTAAGGATATTTCCGCCTAGGACCCACCCTGGTCTCAAGGGAAAAGTCTGTCTTACGATATATATGAACATTTCGTATATATAACGATGCTCAAACCAATAAGATCGCTTCAAGAGAGACTCTCCCTTGTAGCTTTGCTTCTCGTCTGTTGCTTCGGTCTTGGACCCAAGTCCCTCGAGCTAAGAAGCTTGTGATGCTGTAACCATTCTGCAATAGTATGTATACTTCAGCTACATATATATATATATATATATATATATATATATATAAACAAACAGACACGGGAAGAGTGAGAGGAAAGTTTAAGATCTTTTCGCGAATGGCTGCTTCCATTTCTGCCATCGGCGTGGCACACCGAAAACATTTCACCAATCACGTCTACACTCGAGTCGCCAAAACTTTTAGCCAGAAGGTCGAATCTGCGTGTCTCTGATTTCTCCGCATTTTTTTTGTTTTCTCAGGCGTATCAAATGCAGAGTATTTCGATGAAAAAGATTTTCAATAAATAGATAAGTGATGTGCAAACTATATTCGTTCATAATAAGAATGCCATACGAAGTGTGAAAGATTATTGGTGTTAATAATCGCGACTGTTACTTTTTTACTGATGATTTTAACTTGAAAATTTATTGTTGAAATTTGAAATCTGGAGGTGGAATAGAGGTTCTTTCAAACATCAAAAGTTTCGTTTAAATCAGTGAAAAAATCAAGGGATGTTTTTTTTTTGAGCTCTCGTAGAGATGCCTATACAATAAAAAATGTCACGTTCCGTGGGCCCATGAAGCAGCCAAATTGATTTTGCATTTCAATTCTTCAGAGTTTAACCATTCGCGATGTTCATTCCGAGTCGTCTGGTGTCTTGAATTACTTTAATGTATTTTTTTTTTATCTTCATTATTTTATCAAATAGAGTTCTTCAGGTAACATATTTGAAAAAATTACACTCATAAAAAGACTAAAAATCTTGTGGTGGTTATCACAATTGTTAATCCATGATTCCATTAGCAATTGGAGTGATCACTAAATCGCCAAATTTACCACAATGTTTCATAGCAAGAGAAAAAGAAGAGAATGGAAGAAGAAGAAGCGGATAGAAAAGAGATAAAAATGAGCAGAAAGGGTCATCGGTAAAGACCAATTGTTTCGTACGATTTTCAATAAACACCGCATTCAGAACAGCCAGATGTAGAACGGGCTTTTCGGCCAAGGGGCACTTGATTCGACGTGGCCATTGAGGATTTCATACTAAACTGGAACGAAGGATTTCTCTTTTCGCTTTTATCAGCTTACGTATGTTTTCCATTATATGTTCGGCTCTTGTCTGATGATGATGAGGGGGTTTGATCGACTGGAGCACTCGATATACACAAAACTGACGAAGGGCCAGAGGAATAGAACTCTTCACCTTGGCGTACCTTCTTCATGTCGTTTTAGTATAAAAACGTTTTACTACCAGCGATTTTTCATAGTGCATCTGAATGTGCAACGATCATAAAAACGTAAATCACACAATACTTGTGTGTTAATTCATATCAGTTGCGCCCTTTCATTTCTCAATGGTTGATATATATAAACGTATATAATATAATACAGTACCGATATGTAAGTATATATATATATGTGAAATCCTCGGTGAACGTATCGAGGGCGGAACAAAGCGACGCCCATTGTTTTGCGCCCTCAATAATCCACTTGCCCCGACCTCGAGGACCTCCCCGTGGGGTTCGACTCCATTGGAAAAAAGCTGGAATGAGAAACAACCGAGGGAAAGGGAGAAAGAAAAAGAAATAGAGGAAGAGAGAAGAAGAGGAAAAGATTCAGAGGGGATAGAGAATAAGAGGAAGAGATCGAGAGGATAATGCTAAAGTTGCGAGGCCGGAAAATCTCTGTTCTCTTTGGTACGCCATCCTCACAACTTTCCTATCATTTCCAACCCCTCACAAGAACATTGTAATCGATAATAAAGTGTACCGATATATATTGTACGTCGTATTGCATTGTATAAACGAAGATAACCGAAAGTATTGAAAGTGGCGGATAAAAGTGTTTGTCGCCATTTTTCTTTGCTTGTTAACAATACTGAAATTATACTAAAAGAGGACAGAGGCACAATGCTTGGAAAATGGTTCCTAAAAGCGACTTGACTGACGACAATTTATATTTTTTTCGAGTGGAATCGTTGAATCTTCCAAAAAATAACGAATGAGTACATTCATCGAAATGCTCCTCAAAATAACTCAAAAAGTATTTAAAAAATAGACTATCATGAAGTAATCCAGAAAATTTCAATTACTATATTCCTCTCAACAAAAACAGCAGGCTAAAATAACACCCACTAATTTCGGGATATGATTCGTCGGTCAAAATTGGTAGAATGTAGCACATATACGTATATTTACATGTAACTCCGTTACGTCTGTATTGGATGGAGAAGTTGGGGAATCAAAGCAACGGCAATCAAATGATTAAAGGGCTTCTCTGTCCCTTTCTCTCCTAGTCTTCTATTACGAGCAGTTGGTGTGTTTGGGTGTTAGAAGATAGAGAGGCGACCAGACTAAGCGCGCGCGAAACTCCCGATGGAAATCAGCATCACTCCGACCTGGATATCCAACCGGATTCACACACCGCATATATAGTCTATGCATGTATACACAGAGCAAGAAACTATATCTTCCTTTTGCAAGGGCTCTCTCTCTCTCTCTCTCTCTCTCTCTCTCTCTTTCTCTCTCTTTCTCTTCGATTATTTCCCATGCATGAAAACCTATATACATAACTGTCGAGAGTGAGATGTGAAAAGGGCGTGATCGATGCTTTTCGATACTTAAAATGTTGTGGGTTACGTCTTTGTATCAATGTATGGGGCTGAAAGAGAGAGAGACAGAATGTGTATGTGTATGTGTGAGAGAAAGAGAGAGAGAGAGAGAGAGAGAGGGAGAGTGAATGTTTCTTGAGAGAGTCGAGTTATCCGGAAGAGGAGCCCTCAAAGCCCCACAACCGAGCAATTCGGCGCGGAAACACCACCCACGTATAAACCACCCGTGATGGCGATGCGGTGACGTTCGCGTGAAGGGGCTGCATCACTTCGAGGGGATGTATCTAGGGACGTGAGGAGGAGGGGTATCTTTGGCCCAAGAGGACTGCTGCTGCTGCTGCTGCTGCTGCTTCTAAACCCTCCAGCATCCAACATTTCTCCCTTTCGGCAAACATCGAGAAAATCCCATCCCATCCTTGCTTCTCCGCACTCCAATGCTAGCCAACATAGAAATCATGGCATGTACCATGCTTATATACGTAGCTCCAGACTATTATTTATGTATCATTTATATACCGAGGCGTTTCAAATTTAGACGTTTACGATGTAACGAAGTACTGCTGTAATCAACTATGGGAGATTTGAAGTTCTAAAAATATTTCCAATCTGTTGTTTCTTTAAACAAACTCGTAATGAGTAAACTATGCATTATTTATTTGTATTTTTTGTAACTTATTGTTGAAAAATGAATGCTCATTTTGACGTGTTTTCATTTAGCATCGTAACAATCAATTTTATGATGATAATCTTTAAAATTACAATTTAATAAGTAGTTTCAACAATATTTTTGAACCTTCAATTGTCACCTCAAGAGAAACCTCCAATAAGCTTGTGTCTGATAGAAATAAAATTAGAATTTATATACTTAATACGTGAAGTTATTTTCTTAAGAATATTTCCTTTCAGCAAATCAATTTTTACTAAGGCCTTACATACGTCCAGCAGTGCCTAAAACGCGCTAAAAGAAAAACTGTTTTTAGAAGAGATAGCAATAGAAATTAATAAAAATAATTTTTACACATTGGTTATTAGTATTTAAACTTTATAAAAAAATGTATTTCATTTTTTTTTTCAAAAATTACAACATAAAAAATCACGTTTCCCGAAGCACTATGAAAAAAAAGTTGCTCCACGGTCTGCATCATTTCTTCTTGAAATGCTGATGGATCTGCAAAACGTAAAAAAATTCTTGTAAAATAAAGTTGTAGTTATAGTCTGTCGAGCCGGATTTTTGAAATTCGAAAAATTTTGGCAACTTACGGCAGTTTAAAAAAAAGTGTGCATTTTGTATCATAAATGTCACACTTTAATTATGTTTATAAAATTTTTTAATCAGAACATCAAAAATCCGACTCGACAGACTATAGAGAACACAATTTCGAATATTTAAAAAAAAAGCATCAAAAAATATTAAAAACTGTATGAGTTATCATGCAGACCGTGCCAGAAAAAGTAGTTTTGAGAAAAATGCATTTAAAGTTTCAAGTGCGTTTCGCTCGAGACATCTACCTGCGCGCATCAGACTCTCGTTGGGCAGTCACGTTTTCTATAATAACTTTCGATCTATGGGGAATTTGTACAATCGACTTACACAGAAATACGCCTAAAACTATAGAGAATAATAATCTGTAAAAAAAAATCGATTTTTTGAAAATTCTGGACGTATGTAAGGCCTTAAAAAGTTTTCGATCACAGATCCAGATGCTTGATCCATTTTTTGCAGTGATTTTCAAAATATATATTTAAATGCATATTACGTTTAAATAACTTGAATACTTGTGATTCGCAATCCCTGCGGTAACTGAATAATCATTAATCTTTGCAAGAAAGAACTGAGTGTAAATAAGAAGTGTGCCATGAATAAAGAGGGAGTTAGAAAATCGCTGACAACTTCAACGTGGATCACATTAGACAACACTTTGACAGATTTCGCGTTTTATACTTGTTTTTTTTACGTTATTTCCTTACCGTACAAGGAATTATAGTTATTTTCAGTTAATGTAATAACAATTTTAAGAAAATATATCGTCTGCAATGAAATTATATCGAGCTGGTAATTCGTAAGGATAAAAAGGATTGTAAAATGGTTCGACGTTCGAGTATGGTTTATGAGCTGTTGAAGTCTGAGAGGCGAGATGACGGTTTTACGCCGAAAGAAATCATTGATCGTGTCAGCCAAACTTACGACATCACCGCTGGCAAAGCATTACGCAAACAGGTTGCGGTTGCTCTCAGACGTGGCATTGATTTTGGCATCATTGCCAGAAAAAATAATAAGTACAAGTGAGAAGCTTTTATACGTGTTTAATGTACTCAATAAAACTCTGTAAGATATTTTTTTCGTAAAGAATAGTAAGTGAAGCTAAAAAATGAATCTTGCAGATTCGATGCCGGCTCATTACCAACCTTAATCGAGTGGGCTCCACGAAAAGTTATTACAGGGGCGTATAATAGAAACGGGAAGAGCAACAACACGAAAAAAAAGAGAAGAGCCGGACGAAGAAGTAGGCAGCGAGTATCAGGACAAACGTCATCGAAGGGCATCAAAAATGGTGGTAAACAGCAGAAACGTACGAGATTGTCGAATCGACGACCAGTTGGGCCATTGCCACCGAGGCCGAAAGTACCGAAGCCACCAAATTGGAATCCAAAAAGACGCAATTTATCCGAGGAACCGATACCAAAAGTCATAAAGCATCCATCGAGCAATGAAATCTCATCGTAACATAAATTTGGCGTGAATCCCAGAATCATTCTGTTCTATAAATTTCTAATAAATCCTTGTTTTGTTTATCAAGAAGAAAAAAATCCAATTTTTTTTTCGGAATTGTGGAGATAGAAATGTGATACTATTTTTTCCCATCAAATCTGTTCTTCCGCTAACGGAATTGGAATCCCGTTATGCGAGACCAGCCCAGTTTTTCATGCACGTATATATGTGGTGTGTATAGATTGATGAACGGATCCTAAACCCAATTTCACCCAGAGTGCTTTGAAGGATTGTCTCGTTGGTCGGCACCGGAGGCCAGCGGCGAAGCTCTCACAGCCATTAACTGGTAGCATTCACGGCAATTGCGCTGGTTTCTCTCTTCTCTTTTTTCCTCGATTTCGTCCACTGTAACATCTTCGAATCCTGCTTCTCCCGTCTCTCTCGCATTGATCGTCGATTATACGCGGAGATTTCGCGGATATGTTTCGGTAAAAATGAACGATCAAAAAACCGAAAAGAAAAGATACTAACACGAGTTTGTGGCGGTGGAGAAACCTCGACGAAGCTGAAGTTGTTCGAGAGCTATGGGTAAAAAGGATTCATTGAATTTCACAATTTCACGGTGCTGATCCACGATGCGATATTCTCTTTTCGATCCGGGCCGGCATTAGGCTGCCGAAAATAGGGGAGTGACCGTCAATGATGCAAGGATGAATACCTTGCTGCGGGGAAATCTTGACCAGACAGGGATAAAGAGGGAAGTTAGGAAGGAAGGGAGAAAGATGGTAAGAGAAGAAGATGGTTCTCTTCCTCTATGAGTGAGGACAAGCCGTGAAACCGGCGAAAATGGACCATAGCGAATTTAAAAGGAGTCCCACCGGTAATCCTGGGCATCCTGGCACCTGTTATCGACACCCTGATTGTCGTAACGAGATTCATATTTTTCAAAACCGTAAAACTTCGGTTCCCACGAAATTTGCTGATTTTTTTTGGAGAATTCATCCGGGTTTCCGGATACTTCCTTTTTACTTGAGCTTCGGATACTTCCTTAGTATTTGTCGATTACGAGAAGAGGCAGCGTTTCGACGTTAAGTAGGAGAAAGGTTTAGAGTATAATCGCCAAACAGAATATAGGAAAAAAATATAAAAATGTAGTAAGTAAACTCAGAGTTTTTTCAAAACAGAGAAGTAGATGCTGAGAGATTATAGAAAATATCGCGACAAATTTTTCATTTGCTTGATTCCTCAAAACACTACAAATCGCTGAGCCATAAACATTAAAAATTTATAATAACGAAAATGTCTCTGATTTTTAATATCCCACATCATCGCTTAATCGTGCACGATAAAAATATCCAGCCCACCAAAAAATAAGAAGCTTAAAGAAACTAAGAATAAAAATGAACAACCAAATTCAAGAGTCCCAATGACTCTATTAACAAAATTGAAGTATAAAATACGAAACGGTGATTATGAGAATCCCTGAAGATCACGAAACCTAGCGCCGCTTTAGTGTTCACGCAATATTTTATTCAATAACGATAAGTACTATTTTACTATGTTCTTGTCTCGTAAATGATTCCTGAGTCACGTTGACAATTCGCAGGACTGGATAATCAGGCGATAATTGATGGGTGAAAATCGTTCGGTGCGTACGAATAGAACCAAGAATCGGAGGGGCCTACCTGTGTACGTGTGCATACGTGCCCACTGTTGTATCAGAAAGTATAAAATAAAATGAGATAGAAATATGGACAGAAGAAGAGTGTAGCCGTCTCGTATAAATATTTCACGAGAAAATTGGCTCGTAAAGAGGTAGAGTAGGCGCATAATGTTTATATAACGTGGAAGTATATACATATGTAATGTAGTAAGCGTATATATGTAGCTGAACGTCGACGCGTCGTTAGGTTGACAATGCTCGTCGTGTGGACAGTTGAGGGTTCTAACAATACAACATATATGTATATGTATATTTATATATATATGTATAATACACAGGCGACTATAACCACCCCCGCACAAGAGAAAAGGCATTGTGCAACAAATTGCACGTTTGTAACGTGACGTTACACAATGCTCGAGTACAAACCGAGTTTTTCCCTTTCTGTTTCGCGCCCAATGCTCGCACCCTCTGGCGAACATAGTGAGATTAAAGCCGTGCCACCGGTGGTCTCTGCAACCATTATATGGATAGATGAGCCCATATACATAAAAAAGTTACGTTTATGTGTATATACTCTGTATACATATTTATACTTATCTCTATAGGTGTTTGTGTATGGATAAGTGCTACTGGGTATATATAGAAAGACCGCCATATGCTCAAATCTATTACGGAACAAACTTATTACACGAGCATTTTTGAATGAAACTCTTTGCAATGCAATAATTGAGTTCGTTAAAAGTCCCTGCACTCGGCTAATAGATGTAACAATAATTGTTTCATTTCTCCTGACAAAGAGAATTACACTTTTGAGTGCTTATTATAATAACATATTGGAGATGCATTTGACGCTTTCGTTTTTACAAATTTACTTCGTTCGCACGCTGAAACTCGAAAGCTGTTATTATATGATAATAAGAGAATTATTATCGCTGAATTTCAACGATGTGTTTTATATTATCTAGTGAATTTCTCCTGAATTTATAATGTGTATTTTGGAATATAAAATAATGAAAAAAATTGAAGGATCGCTGGTTCAGAACTAAATTTTTAGGCCATTTTCAAATGATCCCGCCAAAACTAGTTTTCAAACATTTGAAAAAACCATTTTGTGCCTTGAAATTTTTAGTTTTAAACCAACATTTTTTACCCTTCGTTTTGGTGGAGTTAACCTTTGACAGAGAAACAAAATGAATCAGCCCTATTTTATTCGTTTTTGAAATGGTGAACGAAATTGATTTTTTTTTGTTCAAAGCACAGTGTTAAATCGTATACCTTTCTCTTCGGCTTGCTTTTTTAGCGATCTCTGTACGATTTTTTTTATGACGATGTGAGCTGTCAAAGCAAAAACCACATTTTTTACTATGAATACTCATAACTCACGAACGAACAAACAATTCAACGCTCACAACGGCTTCGTTATACAGATTCAAAAAAAGTAAATTAAAAACGGGTTTGAAAGAACATTTTATATGCACATTTTTTGCGGAGATACAGTCGTTCAGAAATGTCCTAAATTTCGATACTGACAGATGGTGATTCTTTAATTGTTTTGAGTTTAGCCTATCATATTATTCTATAAAATTATGATTGATAATACCATATTATGAAATTAATAAACGCGTTGTTAATTTCAGATCGCAAGTTTTCTCTTTCGATGACGAGTAAAAAAAGTTTTTAACATACCAAAAATATGTAAATGTTTTACAAAAGTGACCGGATTATAGTAACAAAAGATTCAACTGTATAAAATATGATATGAATGCATTTCTCTTCCAGTGGCCTAAAAAAGTGAATCGATGAATAAATGAATATGAAATTAACGAGAAGAAGGTTCGCTCTTTTTTATCTCTCTTTATCTTTTCCCTTCTCCTGCTTTTTCAATTGGTCACTGCGTCAAATAGTTTTGAAAACATGTGGAAATTCGTTTGTGTATGGAAACTCAATTCGTGTCGCTCGTCGGCTGGTTTCATTGTACCTTCATCAGACGCTGTTGGCCGCGGCGAAGGATTCATTCACCTCTGGTATTTTTTTCATTATAAAAATGAAACATCTGGCTTCAAAAAAAATTTGGACTCAAGAAAGTGTAATAGTTCACCGATTCTGATATGAAGTACTAGATCAATGAATTTTATAATGCAGGAAAGTATTATTAATAATGAAATGCGTATCTCTTCGAACTGAGAATTTGGGACAAAAATGAAGTGCAAGCTACATACGCCGTAATATATCAAATTCCATTTTCCTAAACATTAAGTAGCTGCACGTATCTCAACTTTTGGATATCTTTCGAATATGTATAAGACGCCACATTCGATCGCGACACATGTAAGACTGGCATGTTTTTTTTCTCATATTATAGTTGGATTTTGGCATTCTACGTCAAAAGAAGGAAGCAGTGTCTAAGCCGAAAAAAATGAGTTTAGTTTAGTTTCTCGAAGCAATAGAAAAGTAATTAACACTTTTTGAGGGCTAAGTCGTTTTTTATTATGCCTATATTGTTTTGTGTATTTTTTTCATTATTGAACTTAAAAGATTCATTAATCAACTGGGATGCTGTTTTTTTCACGTAACTACGTTTAATTTTCGAAATTATTCAATTTGTGTACCTTTGCTATGGAACTTAATCATATTTTGGACTTTTTTCCGCCTGAATAAAACGACTACTTTTCTCTGTAGCAAGGGGTTTTTTTTTTATCACTAATTATTTATTTCGTTTAAGCAGGAGTATTAAGCAGGTGTACTATTAAAGTATTAAGAATAAAATGTGTGAGTGATGTTTAAATATGTTGTTCCAATGTTTTTTTTTAACGCGATAGGTTTCTATACTCAGAAAAATTAAAAAGATACACATTTCGTAATCGACATGTTTCATGTAAATTTTTATAATTGACATGAAACATACAACCGTGTCAATTAAATTGTGAATTCGGATTGATTCTTTCGGGTGCACGGGACCAGAATAACTGCACTTTTATATTTATCTAATATAGCCTAATATTTTCGTTCCTAAAAAGAGATGTCGTTATATGTGACGTCAAAGTCATAACAGGCCGAAGAAGTCGAATTGAAAAATTATATATTTCTAAACATAATGCACCCTAATTGAATCAGTATAAAATTGACGTAATGAAAAAATGAATGTTAAATTCAATATAAAACACGTACACTTTCAAATCACGATTGAATTTTTCAAGTTGACGTTTTTAAAATTGTATGGAGATTTTCTGCACGACAACTTTCACCAATCGTACATTTTTTATTTTATTTTTCTTACGTGGTTTCATTCGGATAGTAGTATAAAATTGCACCAGAACTGTAGCGAATTTTAAGATCATTGTGCAGGGAATTATACAAACGTTACTATACGGTAATAGAGGCTGTAATTATCGTTATATGTACGTGTCTGAGCGTTCGAACGATCGGCTCAATATAATGGAAATAAACATGAGTCAAAAGGGTCAGGGGTCTCATTTCTTTCGATTTTGGTTCTCTCACAAAAGGGCGAGTATGCGGATACGTTTCAGAGTTGTATACGTGTATTTCACGGATATTTTCTCTTCTGTACCACCAATTAGGAACATTATTGTCCTATACGGGGCGAGGAGAAACTCTGGGGAAGGGGGGAGTCCGCTTTCATTTAGAGGCGTTCAACTTTTGATATATCCTCACAGACTTTCCTTCTCCCCTTCTTTTCTTGCTCCGGGAATTTATATACACGTGCCTTACAAAATACAATGAATATCCCAGTTTTGACACTGAATTACTCGCCTCTTCGTCACTCGATATAAATATAAGATAGGCAACAAAAAACTGTTCACTTATCTGTTTTTTTTACTTCTTTTTTTTTAACATACTCCAAGCTGTGGCTTCGTCAGAGTTTTCGGTATAACAACGACACTCTTGTGCTTCGTATGCTAGACCAGAAGGTCGACGTTTTATACCAGGGCAGCAGGAGCAGCACATACCAAATCCTCCACATTCTCGTTCTCTTATCTTTCTCGCATGTACGTTATCTTGTTCGAGATTAGTTTCGAGCCGCTTAACGTTTGCTTACTCCACCTCATCCACCATCACGAAACTCGCCTCTTTACTGTGTGTACGCTCCTCATAGCGTATAATGTTCTTCCAAAAACCTTGATTCATTCCCTTTTTCCTTGTCTCTCTCTCTCTCTTTGAGACTTTTTAACAAACTGAAAACTAAACTAAAAAAAGTAAACAGGGAATGGAAGAAATAATTGCAATGATTTACCTATTCTTTTGGGAGACATCCCTGAGGTTTAAGAAATCTGAAAATTTGTCGGGTGGGTGGAATTGTTCTTTCAGAAAGATATATTTTACACAGGAATTTTTGTCTCGCTACGCATGGTCAAATACATTCACAAATTTTCCTACACGTCTTATCCAAAATAGCAAACGGAATGAATTTTATTTCCAACTCTATAATTCGCAATTAAAGTTTCAAACATGATTTCTCAATGCCGTGAAGCTTCTGAAAATGATTTTTCAATCGAAAAACCGTTATTCCAAAACTCCATGCGACGTAAGAGATTTCAACTTTTGTAAACTTTCGAACTGAGATAAAAAAATGTTCATTCTCGTTACCATTCTGCATGTTTTTAAAAAATCTTTTAGTAATACAATCGCTGAATAAAAATCAAACTGCAGGATTGGAAATAAATTTTTCTATGGTTACACGTAATCAACAAAAAAAACATGAGAAACAATTATTCAATGAACAAATAAACAATCACTATATATAAAAGTATTAAGTTTTTTTACAATAACTACTAACACTATTTCGTGATGGACTTCATGATCTTTTGTCATTATTTTCAGTCATCTCATAAAAAAAAAAGATAAAAGAATACCAGACCAGGGAAATGTTTTCTACGAGACCAAATGAGAATTAACGTGCCATACATTCATTTCAGAACAGACAGAATAGAAAAAATACAGAATAAAATAGGATATAACCGAAGGTATTGTGCGATCCATCTTCACCTACATGCAAAAGGCGATACAAAAAAGTCGAGAGGGCTTTTATGTTCCATCGGGAGTGTGTAAGATACATATAGATCTTTTTGAGCCGCTATTGGCGTCGACAGCTTGCGGACAAAAGAATGGCTATAACGTTAGCTAGCACTGAACGATCTTTATGTACAATATCGACCGTTTGCAAGCCTAAAGGCCTAGCCTGCAGCGCGTTATATGGTTCATATTGTTTAGGTTACGTCCTTTTGGTTTATGTGCAATAATATACATATACATATATTTGTCTCCTCATCGTCCGGTATGTATGCATACATAAAAATGGCCGTGGTGTGTGGTTTTTGGAAAAACCTCATCTCAACAAGCGTAAAGGAGTGGCCTCTGCACGAGAGGGTTGCTGGTGCAAGAGAAACTCGTGTAGAATGCTTGCGTCGCGAGCGTTTGCATTCTACTGACTCGATCTACCGTGAAATCGCGAGGTCTATGCTGAATGAATTCTGCGAATAAAAACTGCGAGGTAAGGACTGATTTCTCCCTAGTTCTCTCTTTTGCTTCTCTTTTGAATACTTTGGCGGATGCAGTCGTGTAGTGAGTGGCAGGGGTGGTCACTCATACATCAAGTGCATTAAACCCTGTCAGCAGGTCTTTATAGCTAATGCTTCCTAGTTGGACTGTTGATGGGTTACTCGAGTACTCAAATCTGCGGTCTAGAGAGTCATTCAATTTTTTCCCTTACGCCACATCGATTCAACAAAAATATCTGACTATTTTAACCACGTTTCGAAACCCAACGGCAGAGCTCTGTAAAATCTTTACGAAAGGATTGTGAAACAGGTTGCTCCAGCTCTTCATTCTTTTCTCAACTGTGATCGCCACGATCATTGTTATTGTGAGTGAACAAGTGGTTTCGGATTTGTGTTCATTGATTCTACATAATAAATGCTGTGTATAAATTTCAGAGGATAAACAGGGAGATTTTGTTTTTCTGTTTAATGTTCGTACTCATTTTTTTTTGCATCATATTATGTTGATTATTGTACGGTGTTATCACCACGATATCGGAGAATAACGGCCGATTGTTTGATTGCTCGGAAAAAGTGAAAAATTGTATCATGCATAAATTAATGGGAATTGGATATAGAGATTGTTAATCGATACTCGGGTATTTCGTAGCATTACAATTGTTACAATGTGACGAGCCAAAATAGGGATGTAAATCAAATATTACAATAATGTGCGAATATCGCCGAGTTGAGAGCTATCTCTTTTTACGTTCAATATGCGATCGTCAAACTGATGGCGAGCTAGACTCTTGCTCGGAGACAGTATCATATCAATGCGATGCAAGAGGGCTCGAGATAAAGAGATGGAGGAAGACTGACAATAAGTGAAAAAAAGAAAAAGGGAAAGGGAGAGGATAAGAGTGACGGTAATACGAATGAAGAGAAAGAAAAACGGGAAGTGTGAAAGTGCAGAATCGCGGAGACCAGTGGGACCAACAGCTGAGTGAGAGAGATTGAGGGTATGAAGAGTGCCAGGGAGAATAGATTGGAAAGAGAAGGGTAAGAGCGTAAGAGAGAGAGAGAGAGAGAGAGAGAGAGAGAGAGAGGAATAGAGAAAGAGACACGAATCAAGGATAGTCTTTGCCAAACACCAATATTTGCGACCGCCCTGTTGGTACTCCTGCTCGACTCGACTCGACTCAACTCAACCGATCCGGCCGCAACCATACAGCTAACCCGCCCCTAACCAGCCCTCTTCTGAAGCTGATATGTACCACACCACCGTGGAGCCTAGGTATAACCCTTTTGCTTATTTGGTCGCGAAAGCGCGACGAACTACCGCAAAAGTACCGCGATTTTCACGAAACTACTTGCATCCGATCGAAGAAGGAAAAGTACAATCTGATACAAGTGACATCACGATGACAATAAGTAAAAATAGCAGGGTGCCTATTTCGATTTATATGTATTCACTACACGCACGCTTCGCGTTGTTATTTCCATTTTTTTTTTCAACACCCAGTCAATTTTTTTTTCCTTTGTTCTTACCATCGAATCAATTCCTGGAACGATACTTTCACTATTGACGCCTATCCTTCAAGCAAACATATTTTCGATTAATCGATCATTGATTAAGCATCATTTAAGCACGCCCCAGGTTCCATAATGATTTTATTTCGATCAAACTGATTGCTTCATTTTCTATGCAAATTGAATTTCAATCAAAAGCGACACCGTCATTGGAACTTCGGGCGATCATCAGCAAATTATATATGGATGAAATATATTTTATACACGACTGAAATAATCCTTAATTTTGTTCGATAAGAGTGATAACTCGATTTTTTAGCATCAAATTCATTCTCTCGAAAACTTATTCTTTTCAATTACCAGAGGATTGTAACATCGCGTTGTAACAGAGTCGCTGCATGATGGCTAGATATATTCATATATACACAAATGTACGTATATAGTATATACATCTCTATACAATTTAGACGTATGGAATATATATATATACACAGCGTAAACTCTCATATAAACGGGCTCATGCAATAAATAATAATTAGGCGCTAATTAGCGGGCGGCCATGTTGGCCGTAGCCCGGGTGGTTTAATCACGTCACACACCGACACACCCCGGGACGAGACGCGAGACCGATATACGTATATATAGGACTTGACTCTGACTGCTTCCTCCCCTCTCCCTGCTTACCCATCTCCGCACCCCCGGGCATGACCTCTATCCCCCTAGAACAACCCTAGGCTACCTATGGTGTATATGCCATACCTAACCTATAATACGAATATATACAGGAGTATACGACCAGGACTTCGCCACGGAACATGCCACCTAAACCCTCTCTATACATATATGTGCAGTGTGGACTAAAACGGGTAGGGACAAACGATGATATACATGGGAACCCGTCCACGGACATGTTGACGATGTAGGGGCTAGCTTGTGTGGCCGTCCGATAATACGAATCACTTCTCTCTCTCTCTCTCTCTCTCTCTCTCTCTCTCTCTTCTCGCTATAACGATCCTTCCCGCTGGCTACCAAGAGCTTGTTACAGGTATACCAAAGTACATGTACTCCGAAACGGATCACCAAAACCAGACAACCCCAATTTCGCACATAGATATACCAGCTTCCATCTGGCCGAACGGCGTAACGTTCATCATTTTGCGTAACAATTTGCGCAAGTTGAAATCGTTTTGTTGGTATCAAGTACTTGGTTACGGTAATCCTGATTTTCCATCATCATTGTTCAGATTGGCAATGAATCTTCCATACCACGATCAAACGCGATATCACATTCTCTACGATTTCGTGCTTCAAACGTATTGAATTCACTGAAAATCCTCATGACACTTTTGATTCGTGTAAGGTAGAGATTTTTCGTCAATTTTTAAAATTTTGACATTCTTTATTACAACATGACTTTCAGTCAGTCTCCTAGAGAGAGGGAGCAGGGATTAAAAAAAGGGGGTTAAAAAAAAATATTAAGAAAATTAAAACATCTACGGAAGTCAAGAACCTCTAAATATTGAGCAACATTGAGCTCATTTTTTAACAGATTTTTTTTTCATTAATATCCAAAGAAAACACGAGTAGGAGCAAGAAAAAAAAAATATTTTGCATCAGCCTGATGAACAATTAATAATTTTCAAACATGCTTACATAACTACTAGCATAAGAAAACATCTTAGTAATTTTCTTATGCTAGTCAGATATTCACATCTCTGTTTTGCAGCAAAATAAATTTTTGTTCATACAAATTTTCGTTGAATATTCATTTTTTTATTAATTAATATATTTTAATTTTCATGTTAAAAATATCAGTCGTTTCAATGAATACTACTTTTTCAACGCATGTCCTGAATCAAATGATCGATTTTTACAGCTTTCCACTGAAAAAAGAAATTTCACCTTTTTCGGAGGGGTTCCGCTTTGCCTCCTCTATTGTTGTATATTGAGGAATAAAAGTTAAGATTTTTGCGTTAAAGAATTATCGTGTCTGTAGAGTTGATTAGCCAAATTTCTGTTTACGTATACTTATCACGTAACGTCAACCTGACCTCTACGACCTTAGACATACTTAAAACTAAGTAAAATATAATGCGGCATGACGATGGAGTTTTGCATATTAATCACACCATTCGAGGAAGAATGACGACAGGGAGACAGGATACACCATGTATATATATATATATATATATGTGTGTGTGTATGTATTCTTCTTCTGTTCCCGATATCTGAGTTCGAACCTTGTTCGTTTCTGCAAATATTGAAATTGACCAGGCTCGCGTGATCGTCATCTTTCTCACATGTATACAGATATATGTGAGGAAGACGAGATTATTTATATAATACCCGTACATATATATAGTGGCACATGATCGTACTTTCGAAAGGTTGCATTCTCTTCGTAGAAGTCCTCGAGGTTTCTCACGTACACGGCATGGCGGCCATGGTACTTTTCTCGACCCCATTTTATATTTGATATCCTTACTCTCCGTCGCTGTTGAAAAAAAAACACGAAAAACAATGGAAGAGATAGAGATATTTGCTGGGTTTCGCCCTTAATGCGTCATCGTCTTTCTGGAACTACAGACCTCGTCATTTCTGTTTCGTATATGGATATGGTCTCTCGTTCCTCTTATATACTATTAAGGAGTTCTATAAAATCTAATCAAATAAGAGTTACAAATCGTTTCATAAAATTTTTGCAGTAAGGCGATGTTTGATTTGAGATCAAATTAATTCTTCTTTTAATTTAATAAATAGCGAAGGAGAATATGAATCAAACAAAGGTTTTGCGTCAAATTTTCAGAACCTTCACTAGCAACAAAAAATGACAGCCGCGGTCTGGAGGGTGTATTAAGTGTGTACGTATATATGTGGAGTAAATCGAAGGGTGAGAAGAGAGCAGAAATTTATCGGTATAAAGTGTTTAATGAGTTCGAACTCATCAAGCGTACATTCTATGGTTGACCGGTTAAAGCTTTTGTCAAAACAGAAAATCAAGGGAGGAGTGTTGAAAATTGGATGATGCAAGAGAGGAAAACTACGAGGGTTAGCGCTCTAGCGGTGATTGTAAAGGGTTACATCAATTGATTCGCGAAAAATTCACAGTTATACCAGTGATACTAATGAACATATACACATTCATGTTCATAGATATTAGCGTTAGAGGACACATACGCACATAAGGTACACGATGCACAAAATTGTCTCCTATTTTCTACAATTCCAAATGATGCATTATCATTTACACCATTTTATTGCATTTGCAGGTGAATTAATTGATTCTACCACGATAATACAAACACTCGGGAATGCATTGCTGTTACGATAAAATACGAGAGAGAAGGAGGACGAAAAAAGAGAATGAGAGAAAACGATGGAGATGCACACATCGCTGATACGAAAATCATAGCTCATTTCGACTTCGACGAAAAGCTTTTTCATTTACATAGCACGTGATGAAGCTATAATATACATATATATATTTATATAGGCACGCAACGTTTTAATTTCATCTTGATAATTACTTTGAAATGGATGGCTTTTTAAGCAGATTAAAATATTCGTTGAGTAAACCGTTCGTCCGGTCGTAGGTATGCATGTGTATATAGAGTTATACATATATCTACGAAGCTTGCAACTCTGCTCTCGTCAACCTTTCTGCAACTGCAACTGCAATCCACTCCTACCTTCATTTACCCTATTCTCTCCATTTCCTCCTGTCGCGTATATTCGCGTTGCAGAGCTCTCTCTCTCTCTCTCTCTCTCTCTCTCTCTCTCTCTCTCTCTCTCTCTCTCTCTCTCTCTCTCTCTCTCTCTCTCTCTCTCTCTCGCTCTCTCTCTCTCCCTCTCTCATTCTCTCGTCCTCTTTTTCTCGTTCACTCTCACAGCGCACAGATAATTAATGTGTTTTCAGTTCGTGACGCGGGAGACGGGGGAGTATACGTGCTTGATGGGCTCTATATGCGACGCATGGCTGACGATCCAATTTTCCTGTGGGGATGCGAAATGAGAGGATCCCAAGGGAGCGAGGGAGAGAGAGAGAGAAGGGGGGGGGGAGGGAGAGAGAGAGAGAGAGAAATATAAGCATATATACAAAAGTCGCGTTTTGGATATATATACTACGATTATATATAGAGCTTTGCAGGTATTGAACGTTGCCAATAGTGGAGTTCGGTTCCAACTGCATTTCCACATCGGTCGCTGCTAAACTTCATTTTGCTTTAGAAAAGGATCTCTAACATGTGTATAGTTGAAGGTTATAATAATAGATCAAAGATCGTATGGATATTCGAAGATTTAACTATTGATACATTAATATTTGCAAAATTACTATGGAATTCATGGGAATAACAAAACTACACGAAAAAGACATTCGAAATTGAAAATAAAATAAATTGTTTATATTTCAAACATAATCCTGTAATTGCGAGGTTCAAACAAAAATTTGTACATTCAATTCATTTATATGGAGCGTCACGCTAATTGTATTGTGCGGCCCGGTAAAAATTCTTGTAGTACAATTATTACTTGGCAAATTATAAACATTACATGTTGTCGTTGAATTTATTACATGCCTTAAACTAACAATACGTACTATAAGTAAATAAATATCATGTTTACGTTTGTCCACATAGCGTTCATGGTACTAATTTTTTATGCCAATTTTAGCGTAAGCTTCTGATTACAAAATTGAAATTTTGTAAATTGAATATGTCTTTATTACTTTCCCATTCGTCTCTATGATTTGTGGAACAAACTTAATTTTTTCTTATTTTTTTACCATTAAAATAAAGCACACCAACATTTATACGTAACCATGCAACAATGAATATAATCTCATCGCAAAATCTCTATACGTTTTTATTTGAAATAAAAAAACAATGAAAAAAACAATGAAAAAACTCGATATGTTTGAAGAGAAAAACTTGTGAATCACGTAAAGATAATAGAAAAGTGAACAAAATTGGCGCGAACGATAACAACCCCGAACGACTACGAGCGCAAAAGTGCCGAAAAAAGAGCCAGCAGACTTCTCGCTGTGCCATCGGTAATTTAAAGTATGTATCTCCATGTGTGCAATTGAGTAATATTCACACGCAGGGCAGAGCTAATATAATGGGTAGACGAAAGGTGGTACGAGAAAGCGTCGACTAAATAAACACGAGAGAGCTATAGTGTTTACAGCGTTTAATATAATGATTGACTCTTGTGTTTTTCATATTTTCCGGACGTATTTTCACGCTCGATTTCGCTCGACATTATTTAAAATACATCGATTCACTCTTTGCTGGCAATTTTTGTTGCAGTTTTTCAACGTATAATGAAAACTCGTTCATTCGCGCCTCGTTTGACAAAGCACATCCAGAAAAAAACATCTCGTCGATTCAACTAGGATCTTGTTAAATCAAATAAATTTTCTTCCTTATCTGACGGCCAAATAGAGGTCTCTTTAACTTTAAGAAATTATTTTTTTTTATCACAATATTTTTATATTCTTGATTAGTGAACAATTTAATATATGTATTAAATCGGACATATTTTTGTCTTAAAAATTGACCGAATACGAACTTGAAATAAAAATAATATTTATAATATTAAATATTACCATAATGAATTATAATATTATTTAATAATATTTTCATGGATCCGTGACCTTGGGTAGGTACAACAATTCGCGTTCATCTTCCTAGACCTAGCCAGTCTGAATAATAAAAATAATACTACCTTGGTTCCCTCAATTTATGCACATCTACACTGAAAAAAAGGCATAGTGTTGAAAACGGAGGCGTAGTTGGCTCAACTACGTCCTGAGGTTGGATACGGCGAAACGAATGGCGTAGTTGACGCAACCTCCGCGCGTAGTTAAAGGTATTTCGTTGAGCCAACTATGCTCGCAATTTGAAGTAAATCTTTAAATATTCAATAGAACCAAAACATTTTTTGAATAAAATTCAATAAATATTTGAAATAGTATCATCGCATTGCTCGGGAAATGCGGAAAAGTATTTCAGTCAATTGTATCAATTATGTGTGGATTGAATAAATTGCATTGTGTAATTAAAACGTATAGTGATTGTACCGAACAATTATGATTTTGAAATGACTGTAAGAAATATTTGAAATTTTTTTTTATATACCTATTTTTTGGAATATTTTTTATTTAATATTTTTGATTTTGTATTTTGCGACTGCCAATAGTAAATACGATTGATCGATTTTTTACTCTAGTAAGAGCGCCTATCCTGACATAATTCGGTGACAAAAACTTTCTATATCAGCGTACATTAATTGTACGATAAAAGGCCTTAGACCTTTTTACCTCGTAAAACAAGGGTTCGGGTTTTCTCGAAGACCATCGGTCGGAGTAATCGATATTTAACGATTCAATGTCGGATCCTTATGGGAACACGGACGGTGCGACGCTTACGCGAGAGCGCTCTGCCCGTGGCTCTCTAACGGATTTCTGCCACACCAAAAATCCAGCCAGGGAATAAGGCTGCCCGGTTACAATATATATAATTCGTGTTAAACAAAACTTATTATTTGCGCAACGAAATTTTAGTAGCTTTAGCAAAAGGTTTATTTGTTTGAATAGTAACAAAAGATTTTATCCAAATTACTACTAGGTAATTAGCTTAATCACAAATTATATTCCGTTGATCTATGGTGTCATTAAATTCAATTCTCGCAGAGAAGTTTATTCGATGCTATTATTTTATCGAGTCACGGACAAACCGTATACAACCCAACCTCCGTGTGATTATTTCAAATTCAATCGATTCTGTGTTTCAAGTTTTATTTTTTTTCAATGTAACCATTTATTGCGGTTGTATCACATGAAATACACTCAACTCAAATAAATTAAACTTTAGCGGCAAAATGGTGGCGTAGTTGTCTCAACGACATGACTTTCAATGGATCAATCACCGGGTGATTAACTAAACGTAATATGACTATTGGCGCAACGAAATTCGTCCAACCTCATCGCGTAGTTGGCAATACTTTAATTTTTTTTCAGTGTAGAGCGCAATTCGTATGTGAGAAATGCCTCGACGCTCTGCGCCACGTAGTGGCCGGAGAAAGAAGCTTTATCGTGGGTACCCGAATAAACGGACCCAAATAGCATTATCTATTTGATTTAAATACAGCTTTCTAGCTGAAACGAATAGAAATTTTGTTGATTCAAATTTAAAAAATTCGAATAAACGATCCTAGTAGATCTAAATAGAACTTTTTTAGAATATACGATTCTAGTAGATCTAAATAGAACTTTTTTCTAGGTGCATATATACTAGGGTGATTAAAAAAAAACGTTATGTTTTTTTGCTCAACTAACTGGTTGAGAAATTACTTTGATGCAAAAAAAAGAACATTCACCAAAGGCAAGCTCTAAATAAAAATATTTAGAGGTGACGCACGCAATTTGTAATTTTCCGTTTGAATAATATGTGAAATACTTTTTTGCATATTTGGAATTGTATACCGCCCTAATGACGACTGTATTGAGTAATTTCATAACATGTCTCTATATCAAATATGTCAATTACGTCAAATTTCTGACGCTCTACAAAAAAGGTCCTTTGCAAAAAATCCCTAAATCCAACCTTTCACGAGCTATTAACTTTCAGAGTTATATTTATATAAAACTTTACTGTTTTTCAAGTATTACGGCAAAACTGTTAGTTCTACCACAATATTTCTTAATACCTATTTTGTAGAGCATTGAATTTGCAATAGTTGGCTCTTAAGAAGAATTTATAAACCTCATAGATCAGAAATTGGAGGTCTATAAACACAATTTATAACAGAAAAACGCATTTAAAACAAATTTTGAAGAAAATTGAAAATTTTTTATTTTTTATTTTTTAAATCGTTCCTGGTGTTCTATAAAAGATACAGCTAGTTAGAACTGAAACGGCCATGCAACCACAATTGAAAAATTATGGTAAATGAAGGAAAATTTTGTTGATGCGAAACAGGTTTCTTTTTTAGAGATATCAACGGAAGTGCCATATTTGATCATTAAGGGACCATAGTAAAAAAAAATCCGAGGGTCTTGCGGTTTGGCACATTTCTTATGGATATGTTGAACTTGAAAAAAACGCAGTGACTTAAATGATTTCGTGCTTTTTTCGTAGCGCGTTATGAGGTTTTATGAAAAGTTGTAGATATGTCAATTTTGGGTCTTTTTTTCAAACGAATTTGACGTGATCAAATTTTTATTTTATCGAATGAGTGACTAAAAGTAGCTAAAAAGCACATTCTCAACTTTCTAAAACCGATCTTAAAGAGTTATATGCATTTGTTACAGGCGAAATTCAAGAATTTTTTTCATAACTAAAATGCATTTTGTAATCGAAAACAGAGCGTGGTTTCATAGTACAATCATCGAAGTTAATGTATAATTTTGTTTGTCAATATATATTTAAAAATTGGCAAGATACAGAAATTCTCCAAAGGTAAAAATCCCACACACTGGCGTAGTGCGGATCCTACCCTGTGTTTCATGTAAGATTTTCCACAATCGCTTAGAAAAAAAAAATTACATTTTCGTAAATGCACAGCTAGTAATAAAATAAATCTCAACATCATTAATACCGTTAGAATGAATTTAAAAAAATACGTTATACATAAAAGATTATTATTTATTATTTACTTAAGTTTGAATAAAATCTTCCTTTTTCGAGACGTATTAAAAATAATTCTCGTTCGCTATTATTCTTTCCTATTCGCGGCTTGTCAAATACGAATTTGATTTGTCATAGATATGAAGGACCAGTTGTTATTGTGACATTTTAGAGCAGACAGAATAACTTCAAAGTCATAGAGACTTGGACTCTAACACGAGACGCGAGTTACGTGCAACATCATGGCGAACTAATAAGCATCGCGAAAAAGCGATGATAATAAACAACTAATTCACGCGTCACAACCCAACTTTATAAAAAGGGATAACTGTGAAAGTTAGTAGCTATTAAAAGGTTGGATTTAGGGTTTTTTTGCAAAGGACCTTTTTTATAGAGCGTCAAATTTCTTATAGAGACATGCTATGAAATTACTCAACACAGTTGTCATCAGAGAATTATAAAATTCCAAATACACAAAAAAGTATTTCACATGTTATTCAAACGGGAAATTACAAATTGCGTGCGTCACCTAGAAATATTTTTATTTAGAGTTTTCCTTTGATGACTATTCTTTTTGTGCATCAAAGTAACTTTTCAACCAGTTAGTTGGGCAAAAAATATAACGTTTTGGTAACTGTTTAGATAAAAACTGAATCACCCTAATATATACAGTTATTTATCGAAGCTCAATTGATTCAAAAGCCCTCTGTTATTTACATATTGGATCAAATTATGGATACGAATATGTTTTATTTACGTACATGAAATTCTGTATGGTTAAATTGAGAGAAAAGAACGAAAGCCGTTTTTTTTGCCATGATTTTTTACGAGATGTATTTTTTCTAAAGTTATTTACTACGATATTCATATTGTTCATCAGTGGCGAATCAATACTGGAGACAATTTAAATGAAATATAACTTAAACAACCGTTAACTTGAATTTTTACTACGTAACTACCAGTATCAAATATTTTGAGTCAAATTGCACCCCGATTCAGATTTGGGTATTCAAATTACCTGTTTCATACTGCTACGTCATTTTTTAACTTTTAAAGGTCTTTCGGACAATCGATTATGACAATAAATATTGACTTTCCTAGGAATCTCAAACCAGCTGTTTTGCTATGAAAGTTGATGCGTTAAGGAACAATTTTTTTTTTTTTTCAATTATCCGTATAATGCATGTTTGTTTGAGAGGCACGAATTTCTGTTTTGGTTGTTGGTTGTACCTATACGTGAGCTCCTCGTGGTGCTCTCAATCTCGAGGGAGCCAGGAAGTATTTTCCACGACAGACGGCTTGCAGTTCGTGTAAACAATGTGGGACCAACTTCTCCTCGGCAAGGATTATATAGACTGGCAGCAAACCGAAGGGCGTGACCCATACCGTGTACCGGTTAAAATGATAGGTATTACGACCTTCTGACTGGAAGGAGATGAGATACGACTATGTATAAAGCGTAGGCGAGTTCTGCAGCATCAAGCTCTTCAAGGGTTCGAATGTAATGTGTATACACACACACACACACACACACACACACACACATATATATATATATATATATATATATATATATATACGCATTTATATACAGATGCATATACATATAATATGACAAGAGAGTATATACACGCATTGAGACGAGAACACGAGGAACTGTCGAGGCGACGACGAGCACACGGTGAGGGGAAGGAGGTTCAAGGTGCTTATTGGGTCCATGGGGGATGCTGCTGCGTGCACAGCACAGGAACAACCCTCTAGTCAAACATTGCAACATCAATCAGCACCAGTCACTCAACCGTAGGCCATTGGCGCCAACATAGCGATATTGCCTCAATTTACATTCACCATAGAAAAATCGACCTCTCTCCAATTCACATCCTACCAATTCACTCCCCAATATACATCATTCCATAGTTTTACCTCTGTTCGATCGATCCCAGTCAATCATGGATTTGGGCTACGTCGTTTGATACGTGAATGGTTATGTTGGATAACAGGTTATAATCAAATTATCATACCATAGGTTATATGCTACATGAAAAATGTTTTGATTGTAACGAAAAATTTCGAAATGTATATGTTATTTAAATGTCCCAAATAGTTGAGGAATACTATTTTTAAAAAATATCTAGACGTATCGTATGTGTACATCACAAGATAGAAATAAAAGCCAATGCGTAACTTGTGATTTACTCGAGCTATTGAGTTATCTTACAATCATTGCATCACTGGATTACTGAGCAATTATTGTTCGACATTGTTCAGATTCAAGTTGATGTATTAATGATTTGAATTTTGCAAAGTTTTCCATTTTATCGAAACTCTCTGTGTTTGTTAAACTCAAGACTAATCAATGAACATTGAGTGAAGTGTTTAGAATTAGTGAAATTTTCATTTCTTTTTATAAACTTCCGTTTGTGCTGGACAATCTTAAGATCGTTGTCAGTTTGGTGAACAAATATTAAACTAAAATCTGCCCAGCAGGAAGGCTCGGAGCCAGATATCCGCATTGTTCAGTTTCATGAATTTCTATAGAAAGAATTATGAGAGGGACATTTTAATTATCCGGAAAATTAAAACGTTTGATTGAGTTTTTATAGATATTCCAAAAACATGTTGTGACTTAGTGAAACTTTGTAAAATGTCACACTTTTGACGGAATGAAATAGAATTGAGAGAGGAGTCGAGTGATAAATCTATACACATATTCCTCATTATTTTGTTGTTTAACCTTACGGATTTTTCCGCAAAAGTAATCTAAAATGGTACAACAAGTTTTCTGGTGTGCAGGACATAACCTATGGGAGAAATAAAACGCTGGGGAAATTTCTAATTTGCACCCTTTTTTCTCTTTCACCGCGTATAGTATTTTCTTTCAAGGAACAATCCCGAAAACATTTTTCTTGGTGATGCTTGATCAAGACGAAACTATAAGGAGCCCGAGCATTTATCAGAAAAGATAACAGCGTAGATGCATCTTATACCCACACTTTCGTTCAATGTAGAAAAACACGAATGTGCGTTGAGAGTTCCGAGACGCAGGGTGAGACAAGTGCGAAAAATGGGGAAATAAGAACACGAGCATGTTGCAAGCCCCTTCTGCTGATACAGAGGGTTTGTGCGCGTTTTTGCATGGCATTTGCGCTGGTATTATTTTAAGCTGACATTTATAATTCTTACCCTTGGTATATATAAGTGAGGGATGCTGCAAAGACCAGGCTCCATCGAATCCTCACGCCCCGTATAAAAACATGAACCATGTAAAAGCTTGTCATTTTAATTTAATAGCGTCACGCAGTAGGTCTGTATGAAGGTTTTAAAGATGCCCTACATTATCTAATAATAAATACACTACTGCATCCACTTCTTATCGGGCATACTTCCTCCTCCTTACAGCGACGAATGATTAATCGATGGTTTTATTCTTATCGCAGGGTGATTTCTTCACAATTATTAACAGCCATGATGAATTTTACTTTCATTAAAAAAAAAACCATGAAATTCGTTTTATGTCAAAAGTGCAACAGTTTCTTGATGATTCGTAGATCAGTCATTTTTTAAATTATTTATTAATATCATTCAACGTTACTATTTTTGAGTATCGTTGTCCTCTTTAAGTTCTATTTTCGTGGCAGATTTTTATACCATTGCGATGTATTCAAAATTGATGTGAAATGTTGATTTTGGTTGAAAATTTACAAACATTGACACCTCATTTTTTAAATATTTTTTTTCATTCAATTGAAAAGCTGGTACGGCTATTGTTCCTTAACAATTTTTTTAATTTTTTGATACTTTGAGTGACTAGATCACTGTAAACAACAAAAAAGAACGACTTAATTATGATCGCTATCAGAGACCACTTATTTTGGATGAACGTGTAAAACAATTCTCGTGTCGAACTTTATGGGGGTTTCTCGTCTAGTCGATCTTGAGACTCGAAAAGACAAAGATATAGCGATTGTGATGGGTGCTCTGGGTCATCCCATGTTGTTACAGTGACTCACGTATATTTGTCCAAGGCCCCCGACTGACAATCGCGTGAACTTTCATCGTACAATGTAGCGTGATCTACACTCGAATCTGTCCTATACGAGAGTTTCTGTATCATATATGCATACAGGGTGTCCCACCTCGGATGGTTATTTTCATAAAATTAAGTTTATAGGAGCAAATTTTAAACCGGAATATCTAATGTTTTTTCAATCAGATTCCTTCCTCACGAATTATTAATCGTTAAATTTCGCGAAGTTGCGCACTTTTATCTCGGATACTGTCCAAACGGTTAGAAATAAAGCCAAGTTGCATAGGATCAATCATGTAGGGTATCAAATTTCCTACAAAAAAGCTTTCAACAGCACTTTTTTGTTTTCATCAGTTTAGTCCTGAGACCGGTTTCAAAAACTAATTAGTTGCCAAGGGTTACACATAAGCCCAGAGGTTTTTCGGTCCACTTTCAGGGCTAGACTGCGAAGAATTGGAAAGCTTCGTCATTGACTTACTCGTGAAAATGCCGTACAAGATTATGTTGCTCCATGTTTATTCGATTATTAAGCGATTATTAGACTGTTCATCTTAAATCTCGGTCCTGAATTAAAGTTGATGTAGGTGGTTATTTGTCATGAAACACCCTGTGTGAGTGCGTGCTGTTCTGGGTGCGCGTGTGTGCGTGAATTTTATAGTTGCGATCTTCACCATTTTCACCCCCATACTGGTAGGGTGAGCTTTCTCTCACGCAGCTCTCTTCGTGTCGATAATGTCTTTCTTTTCTTCGTCAATATTGGCGACATTTTATATCATTTTGAAAAGTCGTTCTTCCGGAGTTAATCGTGGAGAAATTAAATTTACGCAAACCTGAGAAATCTCTATTATGCTTATGTTTATTGAATCATGTAAAAGGAATATTATCACTAAAAAATGATATCGATTTATCTTTTTTGAAAATCCATTTCACAGCAGTCATGAAAATAGCCTTTTACAGAAATACACTTACGCCCGCCCACCCGTAGAAGCGCAGCATGCACGCATACATATGCTTGAATGAAACTCTTTTACTCATACCCTCTCCGTCCTCTTATTCCGTTGACACGTATGGGTATATGTTCCGCTGGGTTAAACCATTCTCTGACCATGTATACCATATACCTACGTGTACCTATATGCAACGCCGCACACGTAAATATACGTAGAAACATGTTATAAGGGTAAAACGATGTGTGGGTGGTTTTGCGAGAGGAATAGAAAGAGGGTATATGTGGCGAACGAGAGAGGAGAGTTCGGGGATGTATATGATACGAAGGGTGGTGTAATGTAAAGAGCGGCTAAAGGCGGACGTAATTTCCTGCCCGCCTGACAACGCTGCAGACATGTTTGCGAATCTGACACACACACAACGTACTTAGGGGTGCTTTTATGTGTGTCTATTGTAACAATGCTATCCTGCGAGTGCACACATAGAAATATATATGTATACATATAGATTCATAATACGAATGAATGAGGAGATGGTAATTTGGACTCCCATTTTGCTTTTCGTCTGTTTAGCCAAAAATAGCGGATGCGTAATGTTAACAGTTGATATAATGGAATTTACGTTATTTTATTAAAAGAATAATCCAAGCGAAGCAATAAAAATTATTATCGTGTGGCATTACTTAAAAATATTGATGTTTAGCAATCAAAATCTCGTTCAAAATAGAATTATCGTTTTGAAAACAGAATTGAGATTTATCATTTTATCAGAGCCATTTTCTTTTCATGTATACTTTCATTGCCTCAACAAATTTCTTGCTGCCCCAATTTTTTCTTGTTGATTTTCTCCTTGATAAAAACTATGACCGAAATATAATTTATGTTAAAAACAATTGATTTATTGATGTTAATCTTAATCCTCAAAACCTGATTTCAAACTATATAGCCATAGTTGTAAAATGAATAACATAATTTAATTAAGATGAACGGAACTTGCCAAATTCTCGTCAGGCTCTGTAGATATGCCCAATGATATCCATTAACGGGACAGACCTAGTTGGAACGTCAAAAAAAAGGCCTTTTTTCCGATTTTTTTTTGGTCAAACGATAAAATAATTCACAACAAAAGTTCTTCCGTTTAAAAGATACATATGTAATGTATATGTTGCAATTTTTTCAACGCAATACATATCGAAATAAGCTGGTGACCGTCAATTGCCGAGGACGCTGCAAAAAAAAAACACGGTTTGCGGTGATCAAGCTCACGCTGCAACGGCTCATCTGAAACAAAAAAAACGGAGGGGATTTTTAGTTAATGATATAATGCTCCGGTTGAACGAAGGGTTTTGAAAAATTTCCATTTTTCACAAAATGGCGGCCGTTAAAAGTCAAAAGTGTTTTTTTGACCAAAATATCAGTTCCATTTTTTGCTATTAAAAATAAAAATAATTATCCAAAAAAAAAATCCTTCGTTCATATGGAGGACTACCATATATAGAAGAAGTGATATAAATTTCAACCCGATCGGTAAAGCCGTTCTCGAGCTACAGTGATCACCGACTTCAAAAACATGGTTTCGAGAAAAACGCACTTAAAGTTTTGAGTACGGTTTGCATGGCTCAGACACGACGTGCTACAAAGTCTTGTATTTCGGCGAATAATGGTCCGATTTACATTTACCTGGGCGGAAAATGTTCGTAAGAGATTCTACTTTTTGAAAGTGAAATAAAAAAAAAATCGATTTTTCGAAAATTCTAACTAGGTCTGTCCCGTTAACTATCTTTAATATCCATGACACCAATGTTGAACTGATTGCTGTCATTCGATGGCCTTCTTCGAAATCGTCGAGCTCCTCAATTTTTCTATAAATATCAGAGGTTCAAACATTCCAGATTCAATTGCTACACAATTGCTTCACCCTGTATATCGCACGGGTAGATTGTACATTGTACATTTCACATTCTTTAGCTGCAGGCAAACGGTACGTGCACTATTCTAGGCGTATATCCACCGAGGGAAGTCTAAAGCAAAGAGCCTCTATCGTATGTTGCGTATATACACCGGCTGAGAGAGGAAAAGGCTCCAGGCGCTTTCGATCGGGAGAACCCTAATCTACCAAGCTCGAGAACGGCCGAAAGGTCGGTCGATGACACCAATGTTGAACTGATTGCTGTCATTCGATGGCCTTCTTCGAAATCGTCGAGCTTCTCAATTTCTTCATAAATATCAGAGGTTCAAAGATTCCAGATTCAATTGCTGCACAATTGCTTCACCCTGTATACCGTATGAGTAGATTGTACATTGTACATTTCACATTCTTCAGCTGCAGGCAAACGGTACGTGCACTACTCTAGGCGTATATCTACCGAGGGAAGTCTAAAGCAAAGAGCCTCTATCGCATGTTGCGTATATACACCGGCTGAGAGAGGAAAGGCTCCAGGCGCTTTCGATCGGGAGAACCCTAATCTACCAAGCTCGAGAATGGCCGAAGGTCGGAATCTCTATGTCGGTGATACTATATTTAATATACGAGGTCCCTTGTAACTTCGTACAGAAACTTCGCACATGACAAGGCTCTTCGATATCTTTTCCTTTCCTTTTGTAAAATGTGCTGACGTTACGTACAAATTTCGCACGTTAACCAAGTGTTTATTTTTTCGTCCTTGCGTGTACAATGCCGAGCTAAAAGATTTGATATTGTTTGGTTCGGTTGTGTTCAGTATAGTCTATTAATCCCTGCTAGTCTTGTCATGTAAATGCTTACGTGTGGTATGAACGGAATGATAAACAAACTAAGCCGAACATAATTGTTACAAATTGGGACTTAATAAAGAGAGACTAGCATAAAAATAACTATAGGGCTCCTTTCATTTGGATTACTTTAATTTCAATTATTTTAACTGTCATACGAAAACGCACTTAAGGAGGTTATAGCGTTTCTCATGTAAAAATTATTTTCCAACTTTACACAATAAAATTTTGTAAATAGAAAGCTTAATATGGTATTAAACTTCTGGCGGAATATGCCGATGATTCATCGTCTCAAAATTGAGATATTTATTGCTGAATTTCGCAATTTTTTGAAAGCTTCCATAAGAGCTCATGTTAAACTTGTCATTTTCAACAATGAATATCTCGATTATTAGACGGTTAAACCTCTCCAAATTTTTCACATATAATTAAATGCTGTTCAAGAAGATTCACGCCAAATTTCAATACATCAACTTGGAATAATCAAATATAATGTATTTTTCGTATGATGTCATATAAATATCGATACAACTTCCTTAAAGATCATACAAAAACACACTTAAAGAAGCAAATCAATGCAAGTGCCAGGTTGAAAATGGACAAGCAACTGATTTTATATCTTCAACTTGACGAAGTAAGCGAATGTTTATCAGTATTTATAGATTGCGATAAATAATGCAACGTGTTGTTGGAGAACGGGGGATTGTTGATGTAGTGAGGCATGGCATGACAACTCTAAAGCGAGAAAAGGCGAAGAGAGTAAGATAAAGTGAGAGAGGAGAGATCAAACATTTTGGAGGGGCTTTAGAAAACACATTTGCCTGTGGGCAAACACACACTGTTGGATTTAAACGGACGATGTGTGTTTGTGAAGTAGGTGCACATATAGTCTGGATAAGGTAGATGCAGAAAGAGATAGAGAGAGACAGAGAAAAAAAGAGTAAAGAAAACGAGTATGCGTTCTCTATCAGAACCGTACGTATATATGCAATATATACACGTGTATATAAGTTCCCATGTAAAATAGTGTAGCAAACTTGCGTTCTCCTGGGCAGGCTTGAGTCTCTCATACACATCGGTAAAAGTCCAAGTAGAACATCCCACTCCGGGACGAGGGTGTACGGGGGGAGGAAATGTGTACGGGACTCTGTTTGCACTTTGAGACAATATTCCTGGAGTTTTTTGAGGGAATGAGGCGCAACGTGAGAGGTGAATTACCGTTTCTCTTCCAAAACTCCACCGCCGTAGATGTATTTTCCTCTTTCTCCAATCTTTCGTTATTTCCATGCTATCTCCCGTTCTTTTCCACGCATGGTCACCAACTCGAAGTCTACTCATATAAATCTCGTTTCTAAAGCGCGGTACGAGAATAACTGTTGTACCGAAAAAAAAATCGATTCGAAAACAAACAATCTATGACTCTTCATTCTTTTAAATTTCACCCCCCCCCCCCCCCCCCCCCACATCATATTTCCAGAAAGGTATCCTCGTACTGCATTACGGGAATGCATCTATTTGTATCGATATGCAAACATGTGTAACATGAAAGAAAAGTTATTAAATATCTGAAGGGACACGCGTTCGAATACAATACATTCACAAATATACCGGCGCATAGGTATCGGTGTTTATGTATATTGTGTGTCTCAAAACTCACATTGATCTGGAAGAACATAGAGAAAGCGGAGAAGAATAGTTAGATTGAAAAATTCCGAACAGAAATGAACTTACCCATTCTTCTCTCTTTAATTGACAAAATAAAAGAAAATAAGATTTAAAGTAGCAAGCGCAAAGCGTTTACTATCCATTAAGAGCTGAAATAAGTGGAAGTGCCGTTACTAATGAATCAATAACTCTTCAACATTGTGTCGCCGAGATGAATATGTACAACGACTATTTTTCGTCGGAATTTAGCCATCCGTATATACGTAACCTGTATATTCGGGTCGCAATTTTTGGTACACTTTGTATATAAATATATAGCGATATATTCATGCAATTTGTATCGAGGTGACACACTCACATAGACATAGTCACGATGTATGCAGCACACGATGGACCGATTCATATATTGAGCCTCGAGTAAAGAGGGGCTAAAGGGACGCGATCCGAAGAACAAACAAATCCTATTGAAATTTTCACCACCGCGGTAAGCATGAGCCTTCGTATAACACAAGAGTGCAAGAGAAAAGGATATATGAAATATAGTGGCGAAGAGAAAGAGAGAGGACAATACATGAACACGATTACCCTTGAAACTCACGGTTAAAGATGGTACATTGAATTCGGTGTTAACAAACAAAAGGGCGTAAACTATACAATTTAACATAGAAAGTACACGAAGTTTTGCACTTTTATCTTCACCGAGTCGATACATATACAACGTCGAAGTTTCCCTTAGCATTATTATCCATCGACGGATTCTGCCTTCGGGTTATGAGATTTTATGAGAATCAAAGCGGTTTAAAGGTCGTCCTGGCTCTACAGCCCCGCGGAGTTCGTTTTCAAACCGTCGGATCTTCTTTGATTTCTTTTTTACAGGATTCGTATACTATTGCATTCACGTCGAACGGATGTTTTACTCTTGCTGTTTACAATATTGTATATACTAAGCTCTCGTGATTTCATCAACTCTGCTACTGCATACATTTTTACAACTAAGATAGTTATCAAAGTGGAATTCAATTAAAATATAAATTATTTTCTATCAGACAACACAGAATGATTTCTTCACGATTATTTATTTTATAGATTACAAATATGGATGACTTGCCTGATCGAACCAAATCTGCCCGTGTGGAAATTCAGTTAGGGCCTTGGCTAGGCCCTGATTATTTTTCCCTTACTCTGTTAGAGCCCCAATATGGAATCCCGAAGGGCCCCTTGCGGGTCGGTCACACTTTGTCAACGAGGGCCCAACCGGGCAAAAAGGTCGGGGCCTTTGAAGGAAGTCCTATTGGAGCCCTAGCAAAAAATAAATGTTAATAAAAATAATTTTTTTATAGTTAGAATTGCATATCTGATCATAGTTCACCTTATTTCAGTGTTCGCATTACTCCGGACATTAACTTGTGCGGAAAAATTTTTTCACTTACACCGAGATTCGATCCGACCTACCTATTGATCTTTGACCCAACGTGCACGCACGCTACCCATTACACTATTATCTAGTTGAGAAATTTTGGCTCAAAAATGTAACACAAGCTGCAGATACGTCATGTACATATTACACAGTATATTTAATCAATCTATAAGTAACAGAGTTCTTAAAGTAAGACAGAAATCGTAACAGTAAACTTAAATTCCATTTAACAATAACAATAATATCAAGTATAAATGATAATGAATTGAATTATTAATAAAAAATACATAGAATAATATTTATTATTATATTATTAACGTAATAATAAATATAATTATGGTTTATATTTTATTATTAATATGTAACAATAGTGATTATTTATTATTTATTTATTAATAAATAATTATTTCTAATTGTCTATAAATAACTAAATATATTCGATGTTGCGAAAATAAGCTTTATTGCTTAAAAAAAATACGTTCGTTTGTGAACTGAAATGACAAAAGCAGTTTCAGATTTTTCGTCTAATCAGAGGAATCCACATCAATTTTGATATTAAATATTACAATTTATTTTAATGAGAGCTACTGTGATGAAGAATAGGACTAAATCCTCAAAAATTTAACTCAAACGCATCATATGTTTTAATAATATTGGCAACCCTGACATTTCCCGATCGGGTTCCAGCCTGGCAGTATTAGGACGATAGACTTAAGGCTACCTTGACAATACCCGTCCGGGCCCTTAATAAGTTTCCTCACTGAAGCCTTTTCTTGTAAACTTAACCAGCCCTGTTATTCCCCTTGTAGGGCCTTGTTTGGCTGTGGTGTGGAAGACCCTAGTAGGGAATCCACATTTCGGCCCTTACGGGCCCCAAATTTATTTCGGGTTGCCCTAATAATTTTCCACACGGGTGTTTTAGAATTCATTTGTTCCATAAAAAACCGACAAATACCGTCGGATTTATTAAAATAATGTAACTTAATTTACCTTTCGTGATATTCAAAAGTATCAATGAGCTCTTTTTAATATAGGCACTGAAAAATTTAGTGCCATCATCAATAGATGATGCCTTAAAACCCAGTAAATGAGCAATATTTAATGGCTTGAGAGGTGAATTATGTGAAAAATACGATAATTTGCGAAAATAACCCCGATATAACAAATCTATCGTGATTTTTATAAATGCATTTTATGAACAAAACGATACAAACATTAAATTGCAGTAAAAATGTTCTCGGTCTAAAAAAAATCAGTGGTGTCCGATAAATCCTCTGCCGAACGTCTATATCCATATGTATAGGGTCATACATGCCTCTCCTGCTTTCCTCTTTTTTTATACCTCTTTCTTTCTCGCTCTGTGTTATGTAGGTGGTTTCGTCTCATCTCCCGTAGTCCCATCGCCGTGGAAAAGCATCGCGTCCGCCCAAGTCCGCTGCGAGTGAGAGCCTGACTTGCGTCAATATTTGACTCAAACACGTTAAAACAATAGCCGAACCCCGTGTCGACCGTAGAATCTCGTACTAACGGAGAACGAGCTTCCGGGAATTTTATCTCGCATCGGAAAGCGCGGCCGCGTTCTCTCATCTGCTATCCCTTTTCGTGCTTTCTCTGTGGCCTCTTCTTTCTTTTTTTATCCTGTTCCCCCTTTTCTCATCTCTCTCTCTCTCTCTCTCTCTCTCTCTCTCTCTCTCTCTCTCACACACACACACACACACACACACTCTCTCTCTCTCTCTCTCTCTCTCTCTCTCTTATTCTCACTTCCTTTATCTCTTTTCATGCCAGCTTGGTTACGGTTCCGCGATCTCCCTTGATTTTACGCGCGATTTTTCCTATATCGCTGCGATTGTGCAGCGGAACAATTCACAGCCACAATTGCGTAATTGATTCTCATCTGGTGCATGTGCTCGTTAAATATACTCTGAAAAGTCAAAGGCTTCTTACTTTTTAAACACAATCAACCTCGTCAACATTATTATTTCTATATATAACTAGAATAATAGTTAACATTTCTTTAAAAACATCTTAATACCTCACTTAATCAATCTTCAGTAAATTTCTCCAAGGAAGAATAACAATTTCGAATACTTGTACAACCTCAAGTGAAAAACGTACTACATTGGTATCTCTTTTTTCAATTTTCAGTTTCCAGCCCCCTAGTTTTTCCTCTTTTCATTCAGGGACAGTCGTTTTTCATTGACGATGTCATCTCTTCGTCTTTAAGACATCAGTGACTGGGGTAAAGGCAGTATTTCCTCTGGTTATTGCCATTGCCCGAAATTTTGGGTTTGATCTCAAGAACCCAATGGTGCGTTTTATAAATATCTATTTATAGTTCGAATGTGCGTGTAACGCATCGCAAACATCTCACCGTTGACCGGTGCGATGCTTTACTCTTAAATGTTACAAAATCGGTATCGTAGTGTACAGTACCATATACATATACGAATATACAAATGTATTGAGAAACAGTAACAGAGAGAAGAAGAGAGATAGTCGCGTATCGTATAGCTGGTCCGAATACAAGGGAAGAAGCAAGGAACCCTTGTGAACAATTCCATGACCGGCAGTACCAATTGTGCCGAATGTTTGGACATGTGTTCCGCCCTGGTCACGCCTTTTGTTACCATTTTCTATGCATATTTGCCCATTTAAAATGTTATTACAACGATTTCAACTCGCACTAAGTTATATATATATATATATATATATGTACATATAGTATATAAATTTTGTGTATATAATATATGAATGGGATCTATAGGGTGTCAATGCCCTGTGCGATATTTTTACGCGCGCCAGCAGTGACACGCGCCTTTTTTCTTATTCCTTTATTTATTTTCCATTTCATTATAGATGCGTATTCTAAAATTCTGGTATTTGTCAGTCCGGATCCCTGCTAGAAACTCTTACGAATTCTTCTGATCCACCTTTCGATACACCCGTATAAGGGCAAGAAAAAACTGACTGAATTTTTTTCTACCTTGGATTTATTTATACTGTGTAGTATAGAATTTCGTGGGATCTGGTGAGCAATGATTACGTAGCAATTTACTTAATGTAGGGGGCGGTTATACGAAAGAGAGGACTCGATCATCCAACTGTCATTGTGGGATCGATGGATCATCACTGGGCTCACCCCAATATAAAAGTATCTCGTTTCTGCTTGGATGCCCATATATATATATATATAACGTACACCCCAACAATATGTTTCTCATTTATTGGTACGTTTGGGATATAGTGTCACGAAAGTCAGTGTACAGTGGAAGAGACATTTCATGAAGGCAAAGTTGTCCTATCGGGGAGGGTTTGTTGGCTAGACAGGGGGCGTCTTGATTCACGAGAATGCGAATCCTAAGGGTAGATTTCTGGGGCGGGATAACGTTATTCATTCGTGTGTCCGCGGCTTCAACAATCCCAAACAAATTGCCGGGAGAAAAATCTCTACAAAGAGAGAAAGGAAAATCGGCGAGTCATCAATGTTTTGATCATAACATCATTTCATGCGTTGCCGGAAATTTGTATTTACTAAATAAGACATACGTGCTTAAAGCATGTTTTACATATATTTTCTAAAATTTGAAGAAATTTATCCGACTTCGAGGTATCTTGTGAAAAAGGATTTTCAATTGTGATAACGCCAAAAAGCTGCTAACGAATAATTCAAATAAATATTTGTTCATAAAATAATTAGTGGTTGTTTTTTATCGTGTTAATTGAATTGATTTTTTTTATACACATAATTTTTTGCAGAATTATCTCTTAAAAAAAAAAACAAATATTTTTTAATTTAAAAAAGTCGAATTTGTAGAACAGTTCGCAGAATGATTACGAAACTAATTGAATATAATATTAAATGTTTGGACAGAAGCATGTTAAAAATTCATATTTTTTTATCGATTTCTCAGGATTTTTTACTTTAAAATTCAAATAGGAGAAAAAGTTGACTGCAATTCATGCTAATTTAGAAAAAATCAAAGACACAATTGAATTTTACGCACCTAACGAAAAAAGTTGTGTGATTATTTGTTGTATCATTTGGAGATAATTACTTTTTTTGGTATGATACATTTTTTTCTTATTGAAAATAGCAGAATTTTTTCAAATTTTTGTTAAATCGCTAAATACCGACATGATGGGTTTCTAAAAGTTGTAATTGGAAATGCATCTGTGAATATATCTGTAATAAAAGTTTAAAAAAAATTAATACTCGATTAAGTATTATTAGAATTAAATATTACGAAGAATAAACGGGAGTAATCAGTTTAGGAGGCCGAAATTTTGGTGTTTCTCGTGAATTTTTTTTAACAGGGAAGGACTAATCAGAATTTGTTTAAACTTGGAGGATATTTTATTCATGTTCTGAGGTACACTTTGTAATTTTTTCAAGTCATTTCCGCCGGAAATAGTGGAGTTAGAAGCTGCTATCCATGGACGACTTTTTTCAACTGGTGGGCATTCTAGCTCAAAAAGTTATTGACCAATCGTTCTGAAAATTTGTGTGGATATTCTTTATTCAATTACAATCCTGAACCTAACTCTGGGATGATATTATTATTAAAAATATTTTTTTTAATGCAAAAAGTGAAAAAACATGGTATAAAAACATGATATTGTGTTTAAACACCTTAAAAACATGCAATTTTCGACTTTTTTTATCACAATTAGGTTCATATTCTTAGGAAATATGTTGTTAACGAAAAAAGAAAATTGTAATGATTACAGATAAAAATTGTCACTTCAGGAATGCCCACCAGCAAAAAACTCGGATGGCGATCGTCCATGGACAGCAGCTTCTAACTCCACTATTTCCGGCGGAAATGACTTGAAAAAATTACAAAGTCTACTTCAAAATATGAATAAAATATCGTCCAAGTTTAAACAAATTCTGATTATTCCTGCCCTGTTAAAAAAATTTACGAAAAACACCAAAATTTCGGCCTCCTAAACTGGTTTCTCCCGTAAAAAGAATTATCGAATACACTTCGATCTATAATAACTGCAGTAACCGAAGATCTTTTATTGTACCTTGTATACGGAGTACCTTGTGGGAAGCGTGTGAAAAATCTCGAACTTTAAACCTGTAAGGTAAAAAAATGCGATTGAAAAAATTTTCGCAGCTCGACAGGTAGTAATACCCACCCGCCCTGGCTTTTATCGAAATGACAACCAAGATTTTTCTCATAATCGATCATCGATTGAGCACGTATAACGCCCACATTTGCGCCCACTTTAGAGAATTCTCCCTCATATGCTTTGCTTGTGCCATAGTCTTCGAAGCATTTTGGGTTCTCTCGTTAAAAGCCAATTTCGTACGATCCGGAAGGATCTTGCGATCTTGCAAATCTGGGCGAGGCACGACTGGAGAATGAAAAGAAAAGGAAAAATAGAGGCTAGCCATTCTCGGGTCTTCGTTCGAGGGTATATATTTTATATACCACATAGTGAACCACGTGAGAAGCGATGGGGCCATTGAGAATGGGACGTGAATGGGAGAATTTCGAAAGATGCACAACACGGATTTCATGGCAATTGAACTCAGTCTCTTGGGTACAATAAGCCTCGCATCCGGACGTTTTGACTTTTGTCCAGTCTCTTTTCTTGACGCTATGACCATTACGATTTCCGCCGGTCTCGTTTTTACTCCTGCCATAAGTTTGTACCTGTACATATGTATTTTTTTTTTCAAAATTGCATGTGTCCATATGCATGCGTGGGTGCATTGATACACCATATTTTTCAATTTTTCTCACTCAACTTATTATGCCAACAATTAATAAGTTATTGTAAAGACTAACTGAATTTCAGTAAATTGTCATTTTTATTGATTTTATGAACATATTTGGGAAAGACGATTTTAAAATACATCAAATTTCTTAATCAATTATATGTGAATTATTCATCAGTTATCTCACTATTTTACTTTTATCTTTTGGGCATTTACAGCATGGAACAGTGAATGTAAGGTGGAGTTTTATAAATGTTTTTTTATTGAACAAATATATTTATTAAAAAGTTATATTGATACATCTTGAATCAGGTACTTTTGTGTATATTTTCAATGAAATTTTCATAAATGAAGATTAAAAATGCTTCGTTTGTGAAGTACGAAAAATTTTTAAGTTATACTTTATGAATTTAGGATCATTGAGAACTCGAATCTTTATATTTTTCTACAACCAATCGCATTTTGGCACGGTTTCCATGACAACTGAGACTAATTTGAAGCCGTTGGTAGTGAGAGCAGAATGTATCAAAAGTTTCAGACATTTAGATGACGAAGTCGTGAATGAATGAAGTCTATCGTCTTTTTGGGACGTTCGGTTTCACTTGGAGCTTTGTTTTTCGGTGACAGCTACAAAGTAATGAGAAAACTTATCTCCCCCGTAAAAGGGATTTTCGCGATACGATAGCGAGGAACGAACGGCAGATACCTGTCGGTTAATTGCCTAAAACTTGGGTTAAAGACGATTGGGTAGATTTACACAAGACTTCAAAACTCTTTGGGGGTTCTCTAGTTGGTATCGTTCTCCACCATATACACATAGTACATATATGTATACGCATACGTAATATGGCAGCCTCGTAAAGTGGTATCCGCAAGATTGTGGTTTACCATCTCGTGTGCGCGACGGGGGTTTGCGCGAATAGTAAAAGTCGCACAGCGGGATAACACACCGGGTGCTACGAAGTTATAAACGGTGCTTGCCCCTGAGCGGCAAAACTATATACGGTAGTCGTCCTATTGCGTGAGGGGTTGTAATCCTCAAGAGAAGATTTGGGAAGCGCCTGAGGTGCTTGAGGAAAAAGCCCATCGGCGGAATATCTCACACCTGGTGCTGTCTTCTTCGAGAAAGACAAATTTCAACTCTGTGACTTCTTTGGGTAATAAAATGTAATCTAGTGTGCGTCTCGAGCGATATGTCAAAGGGTATAGACATATAGGGTACGAGATTTCGTCGAAGCGTGCTGGACACATTCCCTTTTTATTCAAGTACATCCGTACCAAGCTTAAAAACGGTCGACTATAAGAAAATGATGTTTGATGCAGTGTAGAAGTTCTAAATAATTTTTCATGTTATTGAAAACTAATTTTTTGGATCTCTTCACGGAAAAAAATGATATGCAAAAATTCGTGGTCGATATCTAAAAATTTACAGTTCAAAACTGTGAATCAATCGTGTTACTGTGCGTCTTCTTACAAAGTAATGGATTTAATGTATTTTTTACATTTTACATTGCAAACAGTGCAGTTAAAATCATCATTTTTTACATTTCGAAATGTAAAAAATACATTAAATCAATTACTTTGTAATAGGACACACAGTAAAACGATTGATTCACAGTTTTGAACTGTAAATTTTTAGATATCGACCACGAATTTTTGCATATCATTTTTTTCCGTGTTTCATCCGTTTTCCAGAATTTTATTTCGATCATGAAACAATAAGTCAAAGTTCAGAAGAAAATCCTTGGCGTAAGATTTTTCTTTAAATGTTGGTTAGTCCAATGATTATTGCTAGCGGAACAACTACGAAAGTGTATATTAATCTATTGTATTAATGGTATGCATTGAGAAGAAACGTTTAAAACAGAGTAAAAAAAAGAGTCAAATCAAATTTACACTAATGATTTTTGCTACATGTGGTCATGATCATGATGATTATACTTTTTATTTCGAATGAAAAATTGTCGGAACTGTTCGAACAAAGTATAGTATGTTGAAATAAATTTATTGAAATGCCAAGAATCGTACGAAACGATCACGTAACTCTGGCATTCTTTAGTAAAAGATCAAGAAAGACGGCAGGATGTCAGGCTGGTCGATTAATCGATCTCAACAATGGCGAGGCCGCGGCGAATTTTTTTGATTTGTAATCCTCCATAACGTATCGACGTCTTTTGAGTTCGCTTTTGAAAACCTGTTCATTCTGTCTATATATATATATCGCCCACAGGGATTCGTTTTTGGTTGTAAATATAGCGGTGTAACACAGGAGGCTCCAGGGCATCACGAGCATCATCACTGTCCCTCTGCTACCTTTTTTCGAATCGAGGGGTGTGTACTCGTTTACGTATAGGATGATACATCGCGCAAGGACCTAGACCCCTAAAATTTCACTGTTAGAAGACAAGCGAAAGGGCAGCAATTCTCCCCTCTTTTTGCAGCCTGAAGCCATGGATTGGATTGGATCGGATCAGCTTAACGCTGATTTAAGCCAATCAGCAAACAACCAGTCGGCGAACGAGCCGCGCATAGAGCCTAGAAATGCCTTCCTGCTCCGGATCTTCGGACTGATCCCGTTAGATCTCTTACAAGTTCAATGTTGCGTTTTTACGCTTGCGCCCTTTTTCCTCTCGCTCTTGGCTCGAATTAAAACGATAGATCTTTTTCTCTCTTTGCTCCTGCTTTTTCTCCTATTTCACCATGGATATTGATGGTTCGATACGATTCGATTTTCCTAGGAGAAGTTGAAGCCGCCGCAGTTTTTGTCGAATGAACGCGTTTCTTAACATTCATTTTTTGCTTCATGTGAATAAAAGGATTGACTGGAAATTACTGTAATAGTATTCCGCACAATGGGCGAAAAATGGTAGAAGATTCGATTGTGCTGCCTGTGCATTGAGATTTCCAAAAAAAAAAATGGTATTTTCCCTTAACAAAATATATTTCGCCTCCATTTCATTAGTAACTCGAACGAACCAATAAACCAGCCACTAATATACCAGTTCCAATTTAAAATTATCTACACGGAGAGAATTTTATACGAAAAATTACTATGTTCGCATTGCGGCGTGGTACCATGTCGACCATTGTGAAGAAATTTACTATCTTTTTCTATTCAAAACATAGTAAATTTTGCTCAAAAGCGACGACATGGTTCCACGACGCAATGTGAACATAGTAATTTTTCGTGTAAAATGCTCTCCGTGTACATTTCTCCAAAGCAAATTATCCACACATAAATAACAAATAAATAAATCACCGCAACAAGTAAATTCCGTATCATACCACTGTTTCAATAGATTTACCCATTGAAGTGTGTGTGTTTTTTTTTCACTCTTCGTCAGTAAACTTCGGCAAAATCTCATTCGTATACCTCAATTATCGCAAAATGTGTATATACCGAAGAGAGAGGAGGGGTGTCAAAAAGTGTTGTATAACGATACGGCTAAACACATAGTCCTAATAGACATTATGTATATATGTATATCCGTTACTTCTATATGTACTATAAAGTCAGGTGGGTATATGGGGAAGAGGGTGGGAGGGAGAAATACACAATGCATCAAGCGTGGTGTCGTTGGTGGTGGTGAACGAGGTGGATGTTAGTATTTTAAGCCTATTTAAGTGTGTTTGTCGTATAATATTGACATCGCGCACACGGGCAAATGACACGCGCACATTCACGTCATCTTCGTCGTCGTCGTCGTAGTTGTACATTGAAGTAATCCATATATACATTCTTAGGTCTGTGAGTGTTTTCATGCATGTACGACATCTGTATGAGTAACCGTGTATGCGCGAAAGAACGGAGAAGAATTCCTTCTCTCTCGTTCGCTCTCTAACACATACGTGAACACACAAAACGTGAAATAGCGGACTCTTCCTCTCTTTGCGTTTGGGGTGGCAGGAGGAAAGTGAGATGGAGCAAAAGGGAAGAGCCACACGTTTGATGAGGAGCGAATCAAATCGCGGTGTGTATGTACTTGGTAAACGAGAGAGTAAATCTCTCGACAAAAAGAGAAGGATGAAAGCGCAAGAATCTCTATTTCTCTCTCTCTCTCTCTCTCTCTCTCTCTCTCTCTGTCTATCTTTCCCTGTCTTCCTAACATCCCCCACCAGAATGCATAATGATACACGTACAAATGTTTTATCCGAGCTTATCAAAAGTTGTCATCATGTATGCACGTTGATTTCAAGGACAAATATTAAAATTTGTGGACATCGATTGAAACAAAATATTTGCAAAGAAATTAATTGCGATAATCAGAACAGCAAAATTAACACGTCACGAGAGCTAATTAGTATAAAACAGACTTCAAATGGTTGGACATTTTGATAAGATATTGGAACTTCTCGATTTCTCAGCTGGCACACATGGACAAAAGCTAGAATTGGAGAACAATAATAAAGACTCTACGAATAGTCATAATATTCGAAATAAAGGTGGTTACGAGTTTTACACCGATTTTTAGTTCAATATTGGAATAATGCTTGTATACTTCCGATCTACGCGCTATAATAGTATGTTATTCTTGTGTACGTATATACCGGTAGCCCAAAAAACGTTGTCAGCGACAATGGTAATCTTCGAGTAATCGTGACAAATTATGGGGAAACTTATGGCTTGTATACGCTGTGGGAGAGCATATAAAAGTCGAAAATCGTGATGGGCAACATATATAGATATATATAGAAGGTAAGTTTTAGGCTGGTGCGAGAATGAATGGGAAACCGTACTGCGCCAGGTGGGGCGTGCTCACCCCATGCTGTGGCTGGTAAACAATTATATAATGCCGTATGGGCATCAAACGGTGTGCGTGCTGAGGGACCATCGCAGCAGGAAATCTTCTCGTAATTCTCTCTTTTATTCTATATATGTATATAATATAGAAAAAAGTCAAGACTTTTCGATTGAAAGAAAAAATGGCCTCAGATGGGGACAGTTTAGAAGTTTCCTAGATCCAATATTTTTTTAACGTTGTTACGAACTTGTCGACACAAAGATTCTGAAGAGTCCGAGATTCTTATTGGAGTATTCGGTCTCGTATACAAGGGTTTATAAATCTATCGTTACGAAAAAGATAGCAGCGGTGTTTTACATATTTGCAAAACATTGTAATGGTAACTCGGAGAGTAATGAAATTGTGGGGGATGAAGAAGTGGTGAGTCTTTATAAAATACTTTAGCAAGAATATTTTACGTTATCCTTATTGAAATAATTGACAACTGATCTTTAACACTATGAATTTGAGACATTCGGATCACACAGTTACTCTGCTTCGAAATTTTGTCAAAATATCAACATTTTTTTTAAATCGTAATGTTTCCCGAAAATGATTTTATTACTTCTTCTATTTTAGAATGTTTTACAGCTTGTATTTTTGATTTTTGAGCGCAGAAAAAATGTTCAATTGTTTTTTTCTTTTTCGAAACGAAATATTGTCTCTCGAAAATAATTATGAATATTTGTTTTATTTCGGAGTAAATTAGGCGATGCTCGTGGGGCATGTAGATTGGTCCTTGAAGCGCGAGTTGAAACTGGGAAACGCGTCAGCACTGATGGATGATGACACGACGAGATGCTGATGTCGTGTGACACTCCGCTGTTTAGGTAAGATATTTGGCCTCGCAAATATTTGGAGATTGTCTACAAGGAGAGCACATCGAGAGGATCTTAGTCTTCTCCTTGCCCGACTTCTCCCTCCTCTTTCTCCTCGCCTGTCGGCCTTCCAGCTCGACAGAAACCCTGAGTGAACTAAAACGAGTTAATAGTCAAACACTGCGACTTTATCGGGTCTTGTTTACTTATTTATATGCTTATATGTTTGTACGTATATAAATATGTAATTTATGAATATTTAATGTATTACTTTACCAACCATGTATAATATTAACGAGGACAAACTCGAAAAACCTAATTTTAAAAAGTTTATCTGTCATAACGTTTGTTTGCTCATAACTCGAAAACTCCTGGACCGATTATTATGAAACTTGTACAGTAATGCGTTTCGGAGCCCATACTAAGAATGAAACCGCATAGTATCACGGCCTGTGTTGATGACGTATCTAAAACTAATGAACAAACAAATAAATCAACCCGAAATTGAGAAAAAGCCGAATGTTCTTTGCATTAAGTTTATTTTTCAGGTGAATTTGTTACGTTATTTCAGATGTCTTTCATGTAGTGGCTCAAATAAAATATTAGAATTAGTGCTTTTGCTGATATACAAATGAATAAATGTTTTCCGAAATTGAGGGCTTTTCTGTATAATTTAAACGTGCAGGAATAGAACCTTGTGAAGGAGTAACGTCAGCGTCTTTTATACTTTATGTGCAATGAATTGGAAAACTGCGGCCAATTTCATAGGAAAGCTTAACTGAATAGACTACGTGCACGCGGAGAAGGATTCATTTCATTGGAAATGCTAGCGAAATACTTTTCCTCTGAGAATGCAGCCAACAACTAACCACCAGAATCGAGTCTATATACGAGGTTTGTTCATGTATCGAGTTGCCTCCGATGGGCAAATATACGTGAGATCTAAATAAATCACGTGAAAAGTAAACGTAACACTTCGATCGGCAGGAATGAGTTGGCTCAAAGCCCTTAGTAAGCGACGGTCGAATGTACTTCTTACTCCTGTGGTCCAATATGATCGACCTCCTATATTTTCAGTTGGTATGTTCACTTGCACATAAAAGTCTCATGTGCATAGAGCAAACTTATATTTAAAAGTGCATATCAGCAGAGAATTCACTAAATCAATTAAGTACAGCAATTTCGATGATTTAAATGCACTAAGCATTAAGTTTTTAGTATCGTTTATACAAAATTTTTCACATCTGGTATCAGTGATAACGGATGAATATAATTGATGCCCCTGCCAGTAATAACACAAAGCAGTCGAGGCAAGAAATTCCTGAAGAATTAGACGGGCTTGCATTTCTTTTTAAAGAGGTCTATTTTACATGCAGTTTCGAATGAATATATCATTAATTTAATCCCTATATGACGAGTAAGGAATTACATTATTACACAAACGTTTTTACGGGCCTGATCAAATTCTTTCTTCAAAAAAACTCTCGTATTAATATTTTTAAACCCCAGTTAAAAAAACCCTTCAGTTATATAATTCGATTGATTGTTTTTGACTAAAATTTATTTATATATAAATGATATAATAATGTGATAAATTTTTGTAAGCAGTGAAAGCTCCTCTTACGGCTCTCACGCAATGAGTGTATGACATTTAATAGACGATTATAAGAGTAGCACTGACTTAACGGCAAAGGGTAATAAAAAATTTATGGAGAACCATTATGCATTTGTATGCATATTGATAATTTGAAAAAATTTGGTACTATTACATTCATCGGTTATACCTACGGGTGCATGGTCATAATGTATGCTCTAGTGAGGGTTCGGCATAGTCTAGAAGGGGATACGGTTGACAAATCATTAACTATGCATCGAGCCGGCCAGCAAATACTCGTTACCCCCAGAATATAGTACAAGCGTCGTCCTCGAGCGACGTTCTCTCGTGTGGCTCCGACCATCCTCACACTCCCTTCGTTCCCCCATTCACTCAGCACGAGCTGTACACTACTCTCAATCCCCCTTAGGTTCTTGCAAGTTCCCTCCACCACAACACGACCGGCAGCGGAGAAATAGTAGTCCAACGTCACTATTACTATTGCCTACTTCGTGTACTAGACATTCAAGTACCTCCAACATATTCCGTCCTAGGGATCAGTTTTGGCATCCCTTATTTTACTGGACATGAGATTTCCCGCTACAACTGTCTATTTTTTTAATTTCCGACTGTCCGCACGAGCAAAAAGACTGGAGTTATGCGTTTGACCGCGATCAGCTGATTTTGAAGTTTTTTTACAGCCGAATGTTTGCGAAAACGACAAAAAATTTCTTTACCAAATTTTGAACAAAGATTCTTTCACCAACAGACTATGTTTTAGGCTATAATTTAATTTAATCGGTTGTATGTTCATAGAAATATTAACATACTAAAAAAAAAGCTGTTGAATCATATCGATTCAACCCAATAGAACAACGGGCGATGTCGCCATATTACGTTCAGTGGCATACTTCATACGGTTGCTGCCTGCTCGTAACTTTAAAAGATGCCCATGTTTACATTTTTCTGTCTGGAGATTATGTCGTTTTTACTGACATTCAGTGCGTTTTTTTGTTCGTGTTGTTCAAACAATTCAACAATAACAATAATGAAAAAAAAGTGTGAAATAAAAATTGTTTTAAAAAAACAAAAATCTCCCGACTGCAAAATGGCAAAATAATTCATAATAAAACAACTCCCTCAGGATTTCGTTTCGTTCAGAAAAACGAAATCCTGAGGGAGTTGTTTTATTATGAATTATTTTGCCATTTTGCAGTCGGGAGTTTTTTTGTTTTTCTAAAACAATTTTTCCTGTTTTTCTATATGTCTAACGAATTTTTCTTCTCTGTCTCTTTGTCTATTCTTCTCTTTCTTTCATTCAATTTATTCTAATCTCGCTCGTTTTTTGCAAATTCTTTTGTTTCTAAATTCTATTTCTGTTGTATATATCTCTCCTCGTTCCTTTTTCCCATGTTTCCGGTCTCTCTTCTTTCGTTACTCCATTTTTCTCCTATCATAAGAGTTTTTTTTATTCCCGACATTTAAATCTTTGATATTTGCATCGACATTATTTTATTATGAGAGAGATTATAATAGTATTTTGTATGGCAATTGCCAAAACTGACGAATTACCTCGTGCGTGATGCTGCTTTATTAATTGAAGGATCATAGTACATTTTGTACGAGTACGAGACTGATTTTTGACTACGTGAATACTCGTGTGAATGCACCATGAATTCAGGCTAATGGAGCAACCTTTAGTTGTAATTGTTTTAATCATATTTAGAAGAAATAGATTTTCGTCCGAAATCCACTTGATGGTGAAATCATTAGACCGAGAAAAGTTTTAAAAACTTATACAATTTAAGGTAGTTATAATAATGACTCCCATGAGACGATTAGCTTCCCATAAATGAAGAGATGAGAAGATAAAATACATGTTGGTAAGGAAATATAAAAAAATATATTATACGATTAGACTAAAAAATGATAAAAATAATCCAAAAAAGTCTGAGACATATCAACAAACTCCTATTGCCGATAATCTTTTTAGCGTTCCGGAGCCATGATCTATGATAAATCCATAAACTTCAACATAACTTAGTTTTTCATTAAAATCTTCTCTTATTAAGTGTACGTTGCGTATTTGATAAATCATTTAAACTGCATGAAATATTCGACTAGATATTGATTGAATGACGTAAAAAAATGAAGCACATAAAGGTCGTGTTTGTAGTACCCACATGTAGATAAGGTTGTATGGTGAGAATTAAATTATGGATGTGGCATTCGTCATTTGTCGCGGTAAATCGGGAAAATGGGATTAAACAGTGATAGAGTAAGAGAGAAAGACGAAACCAGTACGAATTCTGGCAATTGGTTTCCGAAATCGAGCGTAACCACATAGCTCCCCTATCGAAGGTGTGGGAATTTCGATGCTTTTCGCGCTGTCCACCACGCAATTGAATTCCCGGAATCGAAAAGCAAGTGCACCTCCGATGTATTTATCTGTGTGTGTGTGTGTGTGTGTGTGTGTGTGTGTGTGTGTGTGTGTATGCGCGCGTGTGTGTGTGTAATTTGTGATTGTGTTGTATCTCGTTTCGTTTCATCTTGCTAATGATTGGGCTACGATGCGCCAGCTAAAAACACAATCAGCCCTCGTGAAAAACACGTTAAAAACAAAGCAAAGGGCTGCGCTCGCTGAGCTGATTTTCGATCGAGCACACAGAGCCGATAGCAAACAAAATTCGGAGCGTATTTCACGTGTTCTACCACCGACAGCGTCCGAATACCCGAGTACCATAATTTGCATGTGCAAAACACGTCACGAACCAGGCAAAATAGACTAATACTGAGGAAGTTGGAACGTATATATATATATTGAAATAGCATATACATAAATGCGCGAGCTAGATTGCAAATATATACGTGAATATAATGACAGAACTGAAAAAATCATGTACAGTGTTTCACTATTCCTATTATTATTTATTCTATTGCTATTTTCTATTGTATATGATAGAAAAAATCAGGATTCATAAAACTCCAATTACCACATAATCCATGCTACTTTGAAAAAACTTCTATTTCGCATACATATTCATTGCGTAATCAATTGTGTACTTGTAATCACGAGAAAAAATCTATTGTTCGAGAAATTTGGAAGAATAGATTTCGAATATCGGAATACACTATCTTTCTAGATTCAGGATATCGTGGAAACTATGAGTAGGGGAGACCGGGGCTAGTTGACCATAGGGGTAAGTTGACTAACTCACAGCAGGACAGGTCAGGACAGTATAGTATAGGTCAGGACAGCATGTGCCACGCTACTGCAGCAAATTTTGTATGTTAATATAGTGACGACAAATTTATTTGCTGCTGTAACGAAAATTCTATGCTGAACTGCAATTTGCTACAGCAGCAAATAACTTTTTCTCTCGCAGCAATTACGCAAGTGTCCCTCTAACAATAACGATACGTTACGGCAGCATACCACATGCTACGGATATCGGTGACTAAATGCAAATAATATTTGCAACTTAAAATTATTTTTCCATATTAGCTAAAACATAATGATACGAGTAAAAGTGATTTATCAATTATATAAACGAAATAAAAAAGTTTATTTCACTTGGAAATTATCCAATTATACATCTTTATTGATTGTTGATAGATGGGTAACGGATTCCGTCGAATAAAATTTCCTACCTAAAACCGGAATTCGAACCTAAGATCTATACTTTCTACTACGGTACTACCTACGCACCCTATCTACTACGCTATCGACCACTTTTGACATATCAATGTTCGTTCTGCCAACTTATATCAATCGTTGCTTGAAGATGTATTATATTTGCGAGTTGAAGATGTCAAAATATAACATTTTTTTAGTTCTTAACATTTATATTTATATACATTTTTATATTTATATGTATTTGTAAGTATATATATAGGGGAACATGGGGCAAAATGAACACATGGGGCAAAACGAGCACCGTGTTCGTTTTGCCCCATGCAGTTGAATTCCGGGGCAAAATGAACACAGCACGAATCTGAAATTTTATGAAATTCATAAAAAATTTTTTTTGAGTCCAAACTACATTTTCACCCTAAACAGCCTTAACTGGTGCGTTTTGAGGCAAAATGAACACATGGAGTAAAGTGGACACATTCAATTTGGAATTGCATATAAACATGGGGCAAAACGAACACCGTATTCGTTTAATCCCAGAAAAAAAATACGGTTCAAATTCCCGGACTTAACGGACAACACCACTGTGACGGCTTCAAAAAATCGATTTTTTGAAAACCATTTTAAAAAATCTAAAATGCTTTTAAGATTGAAATGCCGTTGGACCCAGGTCGAAAAAATAATTATTTTCGTAGATATTGAATATTTTGTGGAGCGGTGCAGCGGTCCGCGACGCTCGGGGTCCCAACTTTGAACGCGTTTTTCTCAAAACCACTTTTTTGAGTGCGGCACGCAGCAGAACTCGAGCAATTTTTATCCGATCGACTTCAAATTTTTACTGTATCAATAAAAGTAGATTATCTAGAGAAGTACATAAGATTTTTTCGATATCTCAATAATTATAAAAGTTATAGCCTATTTTCGACGAGAAATTTTGCTCAAAAATCATTCTTTAATTTCAAAGGCGTGCCTATTTTTAAAAAATCAATATTTTTCCAAATCCCTATGTACTTCTCTTCAAAATATCATATTATTAACGAAAACACTCGGTATTTTTTTTCAGATCGACGTTGAAGAGAGTTCTGCTGCGTGTCGCGAACCACTGCGGAGATGACGCGAGAGCTTCCCCAGCGCCACCATGCGGCGTGAAAAATGTGAAAAAAATGTTTTTTGATACATTAATAAACAAGGAACAAAACCCAAAAAAATTTTTTCGAATATCTCTTTTTTTCCCACAAAAAAAAATTCTTGAAAAATGTGAAAAAAATAGGGGGTCACAGTGGTGTTGTCCGTTAAGGCGCCTGTCAGTTCGCCGCACCGTACACTGTTGCCATTTCGTCACAGCTGGTTATGTCTCCGATCCGCGTCAAGTAAAATTAATATAGTTCATCGGTCGATATCTCCGAAACTGAACGGTCGAAAATTGCCATTTTTTTTAAAATTAATCCTACAATAATACTGCATACACGAGTGATTTTATTTCAAAATTTTACGATCCGTTTAGTGTCCATAATAAAAAATGTGAACAAAGTGCTATCCATTCGCGTGTTAGGTATAGGTATCACGTACAAAATGACCCATCTTTAATAGCAATTATCTGGCAAACTAAACGGTGGATCGATTTGAAATTTTGTCAGTCGATCCATGAAGGCTTTCTTTACACCATACTTAAATTTTAGCCGGTTCCTAAGATTCGAACAAAACTACAGAACTACCTTAAAGCACACCGTGAAATGTAGTTTACTGCTAATTTCAAAATGGACAAGTTAGTACAGTGCATTGACATGATGCATAATGGAGGTGAGCGAAGTATTTACAATGTTATGTTGACTCGATTGAGTTTTGTCGTATTCGTTTTTTCTCAGAATTTTTCGCACGGCATTTCGTCTTGCGAAAAATATCATTTTTTTATTTTTTATGCCTCTCAGAGGCTGTGTTCATTTTGCCCCGAAAAACTTTTTTTGCGAAATTCGAAAAACAAGGAATGGGGATCGATTTTGGAACTCAAATAAAGTTGAAAGACCGTGTGCTCATCGATAAATCTGCTTTGAATCCTTAAATGTTCATTTTGCCCCATGTTCCCCTATATACATATTTATAAACAACACAGTTTAAATAATTTTTGTTTGTTATTATTGTTTTATTTGTAATTTTTGTGTAATTATTTTTTTAATAAATTAATTACACAAAAATTACAAACAAATATTACTAACAAAAAAATTTAATTAAAAAAAAAAAATTTTTTTTACAGTAACTCTCCTGTTATTGTTGTTCGTTCACTGTTTCCTTTCTATTGGAAGTACCAATGTATTGTTTATATTTTTTTACGGAAAGCATACAGATATCTAAATACACATGCATTGTACACCGAATTCGTACGATTTCCAGGGAATTTATCCCATAATATGTAGTCTAGTACGATATATAATCGAGTACTGCTATTTTGTAATACTTCTCTCTCTCTCTCTCTCTCTCTCTCTCTCTCTCTCTTTCTCTTATGCTGCGATAATTTAGGAAGATGCTCGATTCGCAAATGCTTGAGGACGAATAGCATAAGAATCGTAATTGTAGCACAAAACTCGGGCAATTACTTTTGTACCGGTAGCAAACAAAAACTTTTGCTAGGTTTGTTGACCGGCCATCTGCAGAAATTCTCGTGTAGCAAAATTTATATGTCACGGTAGCAAATGCTTTACTATTTCCTCCTGCTTTTGACAATTACCTGAATATTACAAATTGTCCACTACATTAAAGTACATATATTGGACTGTAGAATTGCATAATTATTTTTTTCAATTGTTGTTATTCTTCGTTATTTAATTATTGTTCTTGTACACGGCGTTTTGTTTCTAAGAAAATCGGGCGGGGCAGGTAGGCCAACATTGATATGGGGTTATTTGTCACATATGTTAGCCGACCCTATATTAATATTATTGTTTCTAATTCGTTTGCATTCAACAAAATATATTTTCATACAATATGAAATTACTCTATAACATGGATATGCATGTATATATGGCTATACCAGCAAACTTTTAGCTAATTTCATTTATATAAATTGATAAATATCAATTTGTTGAATTCTCAAAGATAAAATATTCGTAAGCATGCGTTTTGTTTCACTTATTTCACTAATTGTTGTTAATATCAGTGAAACGCGTACTATAATCAGCCTGCCCCTTACCATGAGTCAATTTACCCCACTACTGGAGTAAGTTGGCTCAAAAACAGATTTCCAAACAACGATTAAATCACCTACTTAGTATTCCAAAAAAAATCTGAAATAATTATCTGAGATAGTGGAATAAATCCTCTATTCAGAATAACAATTTGTTTTTTTAAATGTTATTCACCTCCTTTTTTACAAAAAAAAGTCTAAAAAGTTGGCCTACTACCCCCGGTCTCTCCTATTATATATTACAACAAACGTTAGTAATAATCTTTTCAAAAGTTTTCAACATTCTTCAAAGAAAAATAAGACGAAGGTACAGAAAATATGTTGAAATATTTTCACTTTTTTGTCGAAATAATAAAATCTCGAAAAAGCCCATTTTCATTTTTTATTTCTCTTTAGGAACAAGGTAAAATTACAAAATTTTGGAGCTCAAAGTCAATCTCCTGATTTTTTAATGTTGAATCAGTAACAGCTATTAGTATTTATATTTAAGTGTTACATACACCGTTAGTGTTATACCCGAACTTAACTTGGACAAGTGGATCCACGCTCTTTGCAATTTTCGTTGCACCTCCATATCATTGTTTTTATCTTTTCCTCTCTATTTCATCTCTTCTTGTGAGCTTTCAACCCTTTCGTTCGTGGCTGTACTACCTGGTATAATATTCAATTACATAGCTGCAAGAAAAGTCAAACAAGTTCTGAGTACCGAAAGGATGGAAAAGGAACGCGAGTGCGCCGGAACAAAAGAGGACAGAGTGAACGAGATAAGAGAGGAGATGGGAAATCTCGACGTCATTTTTCTTCTTTACCTCGATCCCATTCTAACCATTCGTATAAATATATATATATATATATATATCACAGCTTCACCTTCTTTCACTTATCTCTCCAGTTCCTCTTCTTTATTGTTTGTTTGTACAGAGTGTTCCAAAAGTTGCTTCGAGTGTTTGCCAAAAAAATGGAACAGAAAATCCTTTTTTGTTATTGTCTCTAACGTACTGTTGACCAGATATTAAACATTTGATGTGTGACAGCCGATTCACTGATCAGTGACACCAGCATGTAGTTTGGCAGATAGATTCAAGCGTTAATGCGCTGCGCTTATACAGCGCTTTCTAATTCTTCTGAGTCCATATGATTGGTGATCACTACGAGTAATTGGTATCTCAATGTACCAGAGTTACATTTTTCAAGAGTTTTATTAATCTATTTATGCTGTATAGCTTAGGCGAGATTTTTTAAAAGACAACCTGTATAAATATAGATTGTGAGTAAATCGTCTAGCGCTACGTAAATCGTCTAGTTCTCTTTCCACTATTTCTTCTTCGCTGCACTATTCTTACACATCCTTTCCCAACTATGGATCATGTATATACGGGAAGAGGTTCATCTGTGTATCTACCCCGTTTCCAAGCTTGTGTGCTTAGAAGCAGAGTGAAAGCACAGATACTGTGGAAGATTAATAAAACTTCACAAAAGAGCGAAGGAGACGGACGCGGATTCTTGATGCTTCGCTCGTTTTACTCCCATCGCAATTGTCTTCCGCAGCGTAAGAGAGAAATAAAACGACGGAAAGAAGAGGGAAAATGAAAAAAAGAGAGAGAAGAATTCAACACACAGGAGGAACATTGTATATATTTTCTTCCTGTGTGCGTTGAAATATTGAGCAAAGAAACACTGCAGTGGCACCGCAATTCAGCTGAAATAAGACTACATGCAATAATTTCTGGTGCGTGCCAATTTTCTGTTTCAAAGCATTGATAGGACAATACAATCATATCGTATAAAATATTAATTGAGTTTTTTTGTAAAGTTAATAATTCCATTTTAAGGTGTTTCAATACATTTTTTAAAGCAAATTAAATATTTAAAGTTCATAATTCTTGGACGGTCCTTCTGAGATATGATGTGATGAGATATATTGGGATTTCACTCCATACAAAGATATTTGAGGCATTCTATGTCTTTATTTATTTATTTTTTTTCAGTGTGATGAACGACTAATAAATCTTTCAATTAAAAGCTCTTCTTTCAGGAGGTTTAAAGTTTGTTAGCTATATACACAAAAAATATATACATTTTTGTGACCCGCCCAATAGATAAATGCATATATAATTTTTCACAGGCGCATGGCTACAGATACTACCCCAAACGAATACCCTTGATGGCCTCGGAAACGAGGAGTATAATAACCCACTCCAATTTACCTACATATATTTATAGATATGCGCACACGTCACTTGTTTCCTCTCTTCCTCTTTTTCCTTTGATATACCAGGACTTGTAACTAACCCCTCGACTTCCTCGTTTTCCGTCGTGTCCGCTCACAAGCGACACTAGACTATTAAATAATAAATGCACGTACGCAAAATATGTCGTGTTCGACCGATCCCTAAAATCGAAAGGTACGGAAAATCGTACCTCTCGAAAAGTTTTCGTAATGGGACTCCCTTGAATACACGAGAGGCATTGAGCAAATGGTCGTTTAATAATATTACCTATATGGCATATATATCTATAGATAACAACATCCCCTCATATCCGTCCGATCGTCAAAATAATTGGAATAAGTATATACTTGATAGCCATGAAACATCGAAAAGAAAAAGAAAATCATTTTTTTAACGAATTGACTCTGGACAAATGCATTGTTAATCAATATTCTTATATATACCTACAAAATTGGAACTCAATGATTTCAACTTTCGTGACGACGGGGCATGTTTGTCGAATTAACGATAATAATGAGATTTTGTAGGGTAAATAAATATCGACAAAATAAAATCAATTCTTATGTATATGAATGATATAAATATTCTATATTCTACGTTCCTACGTTTCTAAGTTTTGTAAGGTAAAATGAAGATATTCAACCAAATCCGTTATTTCTTTGACCTTTCTTCTCTGCATTACCGTGAAGCTTCTACTACAGTGGCAAAGATAGCTACATCTTTTTACTTTACCTAGTTCAGTTTCTCTCTCCGTTTCTCCCTTAATTCTGGCTAATTAATAAACTTTTACCATCTCCGGTGTTGCGGATTTATTATCGTCATTCCCTCTCTGTCTCTGTCTTGCTCTCTCTCTCTCCCACCCCCCCCCCCCTCTCCCTCTCGCCCTCCCCCCTCTCTCCCCTCTCTCCCTCTCTCGCTCTCCCTTGTTCGTAGTTATACCTCCCTGTATCTTTTCTTCTGACTGGAAGGGTTGCCGAGGCTATGAGTGAGCTTCACCTCCTCCTCGGCAAACCCCTCCACCTCGCTTTGGTGGCGTGCGCCACTTGAATTTATCTCCTAACCAGTTCGCTTCAAAGGGATGGCTTTCCTCGTGAATTCTCTCTTTTTCCCTTCTGTTCTTTCCCTCTCTTTCTCTCTTTCTCTCTCTCTGTTTTACTATCCTCCATCTTTCTGCTTCTCTTCATTACTCTCACGCGTGATCTCACTTCCATCTCTTTCATCCCACACGACTCTCATGTACGTGATTTCCACAATTTCCTTTCCTTGCCTCCTAATCCTTCAACATCGCCATTCGTTTCAAAGTTCCTTTTACCCTTTCTGGGTTCCTGAATCCGGTTGTTCAAAGACACGGTCATACAGCATCAGATTTATTCCATCTTTGTACTTTTACCACGAAATTTTTTTGGTCCTATGTATGTCTTTTTTTGTTTTTGTTTTGCTTTCCCTCGGTTGTTTTTCTCTTTATTTCTTTGCCCTTTTGCAAGATTTTCTAGGATTACTCCATTTCGATTTTTAATGATTTCCCATCTTTTTTTTCATTATAATGAAAAAATCTTTGATCCATTGTCTCGACAAAACTTTTAAGATTTATTTTTCAATCTAAATATATTGAAGCCATTTGGTATAAAAACATTTATAGACAAACACTTCACAACAATTGTATATTCGAACTCAAAAACGAAGGCCTAAATTTTGATTATTTGCGAGGTAATTTTTTATCGCTGAAAAGAACCAGTCTTTTATGATATCAGATATGTATTTATTTCGATTTTGTGCCGCTGTACCTGGGTGTAAATCACGTTGGTCTTGAGGATTTGTGTTATCAGCTCGAGACGCTGCGGTCATTGGATAAAAAATTCATTTCTCTTCAACACATTTTTTCACCAATGTGTGAGTTTCATGATATATGCGAAGCATCGTTGTCGGCATTCGCCAAAGAACGTATTTTAAAATAGTGCGCTTTTGCGCAAGCCGCCCCCTCTAATAATTGTCAGATTGTTTGCAAAGGCCCGCGAAAATTATGCCTTGCTGATAAGGCGACCTCGCTGTGGATTGCGTTCGCATTATATACATATTTTACATCAGCTATGAAGATAAGAACCAAATTATAGAAGCGGGTCTAAATTTATTTCTTTTATTTTCCAGCAACGATGTTTGTATAAAATTTATAGCGCAATATTCACTTTTTTGTGATCATGCAATTATTCGAAAGTGCAATTTCCTCAAGCCAAAATAAGTGTTGCAATTATTATTTACTATTAATTTGTTAAAGGTTTCGTACAATTTTTATGCGCAATGTCACGGATTAGATTTTTATATGGGTACGAAAGAAGGACAAAGGTGAAACAGGATCGGGAAACAAAAAATTTCTCACGCGATATTTGAAGCACGAAAAAAGTAATGAGGTTACACAAAAAAAATGTGTATGACCTATCTTCAGAATGATCGTGTCTAGTTTCACACGAAAGAGTGGATTCTAATGTCCGGCATTTCGTTTCCGGTCACGTGGACGATGTCCAAGCGGATGGGATTAAACGCGATGGCCCACCTCTCATTAGGGGTCGTTTATCAAGACGAAGTCACGTGCCACGACCGTCACCCTAATAACCTCACAATGTTTATTGGTGACGAGCAAAAAGAAAGAAAGAGAGAAAATGTGCAGGACACCATGCACAGTGTATAATACACTGTGCATGCTTACGATACAAAATTTCAAGACCCATCAATTTCTAACGAGTTGTACTTATTTTTAAAGTGTACAGTATAGTGTATTTAATAATTCAGTGTTAAACAAGTAATTTTGAAATTCATACGAAAATTATGCTACGTCATTCCCGCATTATGCATTTGTATCGCCCTAATCAATTAATTCATCATGAAATTTCAAATTCCACAAATAATTAAGAAGCTGTATACGAGTATATGAGTACATGGATATTAATGTGAAATTGTTCGATAAATCGAATCAGTGTTTGGCCGAACATCCATTTCTGATTCAATGTTTTAATAATAAAGAATTAATATTTTATCAGCCAATTAAAGTTAAAAAAAAAATCCCTTTCGAAAAATTAGTTATTTAAAACATAGAATGCCCATTTCTCGTACAAACATTTTTGCATAAGCAATTCGAGGACATTTTTTATCAATTATTTTAACTGCACTTCAAGTTAACCCATAAAAAAAGACGGTTATTACTCTCGTATGAAAACTATAAATAGGGGCATTTGCTAAATATTTCTATAACAAATCCTTGCTAAATCTTGTTTTTGTCATGTTTTTATTATTCTCGTAATACGTAAAATCCCTAGTCCATTATTGTACGTACTCTTGGATTTTATTAAAAATAATATTGGGCTTACAAAAGTCTGAATGAAAGTCAAATAAAAAAATATGTAGTTAATTACATTAGTTTCAAAATTGAATACAAATTAATGAATCATTAATGAAAAGAAAACGATAAAATAAAGCAATATTAAATGAACTATATTGATACTAGTTGAGATGACATGGCGACAGCATTATTGTTATTAAGATTATTTGCAACATTTGTTAAGCGTACAAAAGCGATAGTTGGATTAAACTCTCGGTTAATAATATCAGTTTCAAAATATACTCTACTGGTATTGGAAGCAGAGTCGAATTGCCTTAAATCTTACAAATTGCGTATTATAAATAACCTGACCAAATTTTAAGAACGAACATTTATCGAAAGAGGTTAAGTTGCTTTTTGTAATAATAAATATTGAAAGTACTGTGATTCCATTGCCAAATAAGTATGTAAATGTTATTAACGTGATGTCAAGGCATCCCAGTCCCTCAATAATTTTAATGTACACGGTCGAAAAAATATCCTTATTTGGTGGACATGATATTATTTGTTTGATCGTTTCACAATTGACATAAAAAAATAATGCATCAGCGTTAATATATCGAAATCATCGAGATCGAAACTGTAAACAACATCATAAACTGTTTCTGTAAAAGACAGTACCATGTTTCTACAGTCAAGTGACTTGTAGTTTAATAAATATAGTAAAACGTCTCTAAAAATTATTTTTTAAGTGGATTTTTAAGAAATCAAATAATTTTTATTTAAGGGGGATCTCGGTGAAATTTTCAAGTCGTTGTGGTCATTTCGAATTATGCTAAAAATTTAGATGAATGTTTCTACTATCTTAAAACTAAGAAATAACTCCAATAACCGCTTCGCCAAACCGTATTTCCGGTTCAGAATGAGAAAACACGAAAAAATGATTCAAGTGTCTAGGTTTTTGTTGTTGACAATCGCAAATTTTTTTACACATTTCTTTAAGTATTATGAATAAAAATAAGTATCCGTTTTATTATCCAACCATTTTACATAGAATTACAATTTTTTTCGTCGATTTTTTTATTAATCTAATCTAATACCGAAAAAAATCATTACCAACTTCCGAAAAATCAATTTCTATTATAGAATATTAACATTACGGCATTGTCACATGACGAATAACTTATACAAAAGAATTAGCAGTATACAACTATATTAATTAAATATTATTGATTTTAACAACGAGATCTGTAATGTGAGAATAGTGACAAACGATATTAGTTTTGATTTTGTCCAAATTTGAAAATAAATATTTGAAAATAATGACCAAAATCATTTAATTGACTATAAAAGCAATCCATGAACTGTAGAATGTTAGAGTTGAAACAAAAAAAATTTCAAATAAACGAAAAAAAATTGTAATTTTGCGAAAAATGGATGATAAAACGGTTATTTATTATTGTTCATAATACTTACCAAAATGTGTTAAAAAAAATGCGTTGTCAACGACAAAAACCTAAGCACTTTAATCTTTTTTCATGTTTTCTCATTTTGGACCGGAAATACAGTTCAGCAAGACGGTTTCTACAGTTATTTCTTGATTTTTGAATAGTAGAAACATTCACCCAAAGATTTAGCATAATAGGGAAAGACCTCGACGATTTGGAAATTTCACCGTGGTCCCCTCATAAAAAAAATCTTTACAATATTTATTTATTTACAGTAAAATTATTTGTTACAAGCAGTTTTCTCCCTTGTTGTAAAGCTAAACAAATTAAGATTAAAGTATGAGGTATTTGGAATCAAGCGGATTGCAGCTGTGTTTGAAAAATTTAGCTATATCATTCAATTGAATAAAATCATATTTGGTTCATGCAAACACTTCTCGTTCTCGCCCTCTCTTTACTGTTGTACAAACGTAAACGTACATTATATATTTATATTGAATATGAGATATTCTACGTCAAACGAACGTATTTGCTATATGGTCGCTCATTTAAAATATCCTTCCTTTTTGCGTTTACGAAAAAGGTGCAGTCATCATTTTTCGATTTTTGTCTTAGTTTTTTTTTAACTGCAATAAATAATAATTCTTTACGTTCGCAAAGAAAAACGCCTTTCTTTTGTTTCAAAACGCTCGATACAAATCTGCATTAAATATTGGAAACTAGTTTTTCGAGGAATTGAATTATGAGTTGACACTAAGTATTCAAGAATTCTACGTCTGTTCACCTAGACTTAGTCGTGAACCATTTTTTGATTTCCCTAAATTTTTTTTCTTAAATTAGAACCCCTTGAATAACACGTCCGTGATTTTTTTTAGATTTTTATCTGACATTTTTTCACAGTTACCATGTTTTGAAAATATTTCGATCCTAGAACTTTTGAAATTATTTACATCCCATAGAAGAGTGATCATTGGAGATAAGCTTCAAAACAAAAATCACAAGACAAAATTTTCTTAATTCATAAATTCCTGTGGTGCTTTGTTGCAATAATAATAATGTACCAGGCAAAAACATAATGATGAAAGTCCTAGAAGATATAAACGTTGATTAATCTCATTTCTAGCTTACGTCCAAGTCAATTAAAAAGTCTCACAAATTGAAAAAAAAACCCAAGATTATAGATGCTAAAGAATCGATTCAACGAATTTTGTAATTTAAAATCATCTGAATTAAAATCTAGGATCTAGAGACGCGGCAGCGTCTTGACGCCAAGTATTAAAAAGATAGTTTTTAAACAACGAAAACAAGTCGCGCCGTGTATCTATACTCGAGATATGATCTTCCGGGATTTGCGATTACTAAGATAACTCAGGGAATTCGAAATAATTTGACTTTCTTTTAACAGAGAAAAAACAGGTGTGATTATGGAACATTCTTAAAAAGATTACACACTAGGGTGCTTCAAAAAACATCGATATTTTTTTTTCTTTCGTGGGCCGAAGAGGGGTGTTAGTATATGTAAAAAGAGTAACTTTCCCAAAATTGGGGATTTTCAAAAAAATATTTAGCGGTCCCTCAAACGACTTTTCTATATTTTTTCGTAATTTTGACTAAAAACTTTTTTTTTAATCTTTTTTTTGTGAATTCGTAAATCTATGTTTCGGATGTTGGTGAAATCACGTTTATTGTTTCTTTCAAATTCAATGTATCTACATTCCAGAACTCCACGTTGCTGTATTTATTATTTAATAAGGTTGTACCTAAATAATAAGGAGAAAAACACTACTTCGAATATAGATGGATATTTTTGGAGACGGAGATAATGTTGTTGGTCTGGATTTTTTGTTATGTAGCCCTTGAATTCTTTGATGAGAGAAACTCCTCGCTCGGCTATGTCATTTACAACTTGCAAACTCGTGAATGTCTTTAAGCATCTTTTGAAATCTGCGTTTGTTGTCCACAACAAATTGTTGTGGACAACAAACTGTTGAAATAAAATCACTCAAATTCTTCGATTGCAGTTCGTTGAAATCATTGGCTTTAATTGCCAATCGTTTCACGCGAGGGCCCGTACTATTGACTTTTTTTATCGCATTGGCCATTTTTAATTTGCATTCGAAAGGAACTGCGTTATCAAAAAAAGCCAATGGAGCAAGTTCTTTCGATAAGTACCATAGATGGCCAGATAATTTGTGGGCAGCTGCTTTAAACATTTTTTTTTCAATCATCGTACTTTTCGATTCATTCGATATATTCTCTATCAGAGCCTGCAGAAATATCAGATCATTGAATGGAGCTTCTACAGCAATTGGTGCAGTGAACCACGCTTTTACATAAAATAAAACCAAGAATATACAGATTTCTCGAAGTCCATTAATTTCTTGGGCTTTCAGGTAAAATTGAGCTTTAAAAATGAAAATTTTCAAGCAGTATATGGCTTTCGACATCCATCTGGCATGGTGGTCTGCTCCTGGGCTTTTAAACTTAATGCCATTTGGTGGGGTGCCGTCCAAAAAAATATAACATAACTCCAAGAATTCCTTATAGTCATCTCTGGCATGAAATTCCTGATGAAATGAAACAGAGGAATACTCAAAAATTGAGAATACCTCAATGAAATGAAAATCATCAATTTTATCAGAAGTTAAGAATACCTGTAATTGATGTATTATAAAATTTTTAACATCGTCTGTTTTACTCTTGGTTCTTTCCGCTACTAATTCGTCTTGCAGCCCCGTTTCGAATCTGGTTGTATCAATGTTCTTCCAATTTTCTTTGAATCGTTTAAAAATTGGGACATTTGGACCACTTGTTACTGGCCAGAAAACCTCAACGACGCTTCTTAAAACCAGCTCATACATGTGATGACGACATGCTAAGTGAAGTAATTCTCGGTTCAATTTTTTTTCCAGCAGCACACAAGTTCCATTCGTATGACCTTTTTAGAAAATCGTTCAAAAAATTATTATCTATCGGTAGAATGTCATTTCCCGAAAAGACGCTTGTTTTTGGTTGTGTGGTATGAATGATTATTGTACTATGTGCCATATGCTATGAAAAGATTAATCGTATACCTGTGTTAATACTTGCTGTGTCGAAACATACAGCTTTGACACGATTGGATACGCCCCATTCGTTTAACGTTTCGACAATAACCGATGCTTGATTTTCACCACTCGTCTTCTTAAACATTGGCACGCCAAGGAGTTGGAGAGTGTTCAAACCAGATAACACGATAGATAGTCTTTCAACATTCCCAGAATTGGGATTGTCAATTTTTGGAAGCATCTTCCCATCCCAGTGAAGGACTACGCATTGGGCAATTTGAAGATTTGCCTTGACTTCGGATGCAGCATTTTTTCTAAATTCCATTCGTTTTCTACGAATAGTGCTGTGGCTAAAATTAACTTCTTCAATATCTAATCCAAGACTTTCGACAACCGCTGCAAGGATATATGCGGCATTCCTATCAGTTGTTTTAGTCCTATCAAGAGCAGCAGCTACAGCAGGCGTGATGATTTCGGTTTTTCTACGCTTTCCAGCTCGAACAGAAATTTCGTCTTCGAAATTCGAAATTGCTCTTTTCAAATCATTGCACCCAAAAAATTGACCATCCATTTCATCATTGTCGCTCATTTTTTCGGTTGCTATGGACATTTCCGACAGCGGTTGACTCAATTCTATTAAATAATATATAATTAATGTCATAGTTGAAAGTTCATTCCAATATTTAATGAAAATTTCTGTTTGGAGTAGTTTGAAACTGAACTCTCTGCGATTACAAATATTCACTTAATATTTTTATTTTTTGACAATTTCAAAAGTAATCCCATGTTGAAGTAATTTTTATAATTTCTATAGTTCTTCTCTATTCTTCTCTTCTCTACACTAAAATCGCCTGGTTTATAATTGAAAAAAGTGCACTAATTTCAAATCCTCTCGTTTATTAAAGAATTTTTACAAAAATCAAAATTGTTCTCTACAAGATATGAAAAATTTGGCGGGATTTATATTTTTGACAACATGAATAAAAATTATATTTTTGGCAATGAACAATTTTACTTAAAATTTTTTTTGACAAATATAAATATCTCCAAAACGCGAAATTTTTTTTATTACCCATTTCCTTGTCGACTTCTGTTAATACAACATCTGCATTGCTTTCTGATCCTTCAAAAACCCAAGAAATGCGATAACAACGATTCGTGCGTTGATCCGTTAGAAAATCTTTTTGCCGTTGTGTCAATGCATCGTCAAGTTTTTTGTTTGAAATATCGAACAATTCATCCAACTTTTTTTCAAAAAGTGGTAGAACTGTTGATCTAATAACCGGAATTTTACGAAATTCATTTTTCTTCAATATAAGCTACTCTTTATGCAGATTTTCGAGCTTCCGAATACTTGATCGGGGTAGGATGGTCGGAATCACACTTCTACTCCAGATATTGTGTATTTGTTCTATCACGCTTATCGCACTTTGTCGATTAGAACATCTGAGAGCATTATGCTTGTAAAGGAAAAAACTCAGAGTTTCGCAGTTTGTCGGAAATTTGCATTCAGATAGTTTTTCTATTTCAGAACCAATCAAATAAACTCGAGACGCATTCATTTTAATCATTATTGCACCGTTTCTAAGTTTAAGTATATTCAGAACTGTTAAGAACAAAGCGAATCTCCACCACAACGAAAAAACGTTTATACAGCGAGTATTGAAACCAGTTTACTGACCGAAATAAAAGAATTACGGACCGTCATAGAAACAGTGGCGCTGTTATTTTTTTAACAGCGCGTATCACACGTCTTCGTGAACACTTATTTACTCCAAACTTGTATACACGTATGCTTGTTACATTGTTGAACGCAAAGGAATGTAAAGAGAGCTGCTTTGACCGCGCCAAGGACAAAGCGCAACAGCTACATCGGCTTATTGGAGCTTCGCAAAAAATGTGGGCAAAATACGCTTCTTTAGTGAAAAGAAAAATTATTTCTCAGCTGAATATTCAAAAATAAAATATCTTAATTTTGCAATGTATTTTTGTTGTATATTGAAATATACGTCCAGGGCATTGTTCAAGTGTATTTTATGTTTGTGGTATTTTATATATTTAAGGGAGTAAGTGCATTTTATGTTTGCATAACGATTCATGATTTTTTTAGATTTTTTTCATGACAATTTTTCCCAAAACAGGAAAAAATATACAAACGTCGTTTGAGGGACCGATAAATATTTTTTTAAAAATCCCAAATTTTGGGAAAGTTACTCTTTTTACATATACTAACATCCCTCTTCGGCCCACGAAAAAAAAAATATCGATGTTTTTTGAAGCACCCTATTACACACACTATAATAACTAAAAAAACTGTTGATCTTGATGAAACCTAACAAAACGTCTTTTTTTCTGTGTACGTTTTACTAATAAAAACAGTTGTATTACATGATAATTCAAGCTTAATTATATGTTTATTTATGAAGAGTGTATGTTCTGGTTACGTGTTTGTATGGTCCACGGGGGTGTGTGAGTAGCTTAAGCGGGTAGTTCGATAGTTTGAGACTTTTCCTCCCTCGCCTCTCTCTCTCTCTTTCTCTCTCTCTCTCTTTCTTTCTCTCTCTCTCTCTCTCTCTCTCTCTCTCTCTCTCTCTCTCTCTCTCCCTCTCTCTCTCTTGATCTTCCTTTGTATAGTCAGGAGAGTCGTTTTAAAACGACACACTGATACTAACCGAACAACTGGGTATATATTTGCCAGACATAAACGGAATGGCACATCACGGGGTTGCCGTTATGGATATAGATGTTATATATACACGTCTATATACTACACAGTTACGTGAATACCCTAGACGTACTTTCCGACTCTGACGCTTATATGCCAGGGGAACACCACCAGCGATTGCCGCCACCGCCAAGCGGGTAACAGTAGGCACTCGCTCAAATATTTCTCCGTTAAATATTTGATCTGGTTTTTATTCCATTTATTAAAAGCCTGTTCGCGTACTCTCACTATTCCTCTCTCTTTTTCGCTCTTCCTCTCTATCTATCTTTCTCTATTCCATGCCTTCAGAATTCGTACTGATGGGGCGATTTATTGTCACTCTACTTCTGTTTGTCAGGAGAGCTGATGACGACTGTGATGAGTGCGCTTTATCCATGTACAGGAAGTGTCGAAATTCGTGTTCTAAGCTTAGAAAATATACTAATTGCAAAAATTTAAAGAGCCGTCGGAGTGTCAATCCCTTTTTCTCATTCGATATTTTAATGGAAATTGCCAATTCCCTAAGCGGAAAAAAATGCGGAAGAGTGAAGAGAATGAAAACGGATCGGCTAGCAATTAATTACTAATTCATTGACGATTCGTCGGGAAGAAAAATACATGAAGACTTTGCCCGCCACAATTTTGTTATTACATGGAACATTCTGTAGAATATTGAAATATTTATATACATACAGAGCAAGAGACAAGTTCCGATTGAGAATCGAGAGAATAGATTGGATGATATTGAATCCTTTTCTTTAATTAGTTGAAAAGATAGCAATTGCGTGATGCTTGCATTCATCGGTTTATGCTTGATAGCGCATAACTACAACCATTAGTTCGATCGTGTTTGTTCTCAGAAACATAACAGACAGGTCGAGTATTGAACTAAAAAAAAGAGAGAAAGAGAGGGAGAGAGAGAGGGAGAGGGAGAGGGAGAGAGAGAGAGAGAGAGACTGTTCCACTAGGGGATGGTATCAGAATAATTTTGGAGTACAAATATTGCGGATACCGTCATTGTTACTTAATCAGAAGGATTTGGTACATGTTTGGATGAAGAGGCTGGAGGGGGGGGGGGGGGGGCAGAATTGTTGAACATTTATCATACAAATAGAATATCAGTAACGGCGCCTGCTATTATGGTTGAGAAGAATCACAAATAAAGTCGATATATTATGAAATTTTTCAATTATAAAAAAACTTTTACAAACTGTACATCAATTTAGAAACCTCACCTGCTTATAGAGGGAGTATTGAGACAAAAAAGTAAAAACGGCGTTGCAACAGAGTAAAGCATCCATTGTTTTGAACTTATTTGAGTACAGTATCTTAGAATTCGTGTAACAAGCAGCTTACATTTCCAAGGTTAATTACTCTCGCGAATACAATTTGCACGGGCTCTTGTTACTGTTCGAACGTTACTCAATTGAGAACTTAATTGGCATATTGAACACTCATCTATTAGAATTTCAAATAAGTCTCCCTTTGGTTTGCCTGACTGCCATATAGCCGTTACATTATATACGTATGCATTGATCTATCACTCCCAACATTAGTACAATTTTTTTTATCTCTGGTCTGTCCACAACAGCATGGATGAGAGAGGTATATGATAGACACCATAAAATCTTTTTCTCCATTTCTGTCTCTTACAGTCTTTCTCTTCATGAATGTATGGGGATAGTACGGGGCAGTTTATTTCCGATAAGCGACTTCGACGTATTACCTTGATTACCGTCGGCTATACTTTCGGAGCTGACTATTCTTTGTTGCGGATCGAAAAAGAGGAACGAGGACAGGCAGAGATGGTCAGTACATGTCTATATGTATAGGACGGGTAGAAAAGGGGTGTGGTGACTAAGTACAAGAGAATTTCTGATGGTGGGCCTTCGTACTTGATAGCAATATATGTATGTAAACTTGGACACACACGGGAACGTATCTGTGTATGTGTGCGTGCACGCGCGCGCGCGTGTGTGTGTGTGTGTGTGAAGTTATGAAAAAAGATATATATATATATACATTCGTGCAAGCATATCTATGCGTATAAATGGAATAGACTTTCGGACGTGGAGGTCTGTGGGGTGGAAAAGCTCGCCGAGCCGTGCCTGGATGAGGATGAGTGAGAGGAGGTCTCGTGGAGGCACGACTAGTCATATATATACGTATAAATTCTGCTGTACGAGACTATCCTATCCATCATGTATACATATAGATATATACATATAATATAACTCCGTGCTAGAGAGCCATAGAAGGAGGATGAGGTAGAAAGATAGGTTGTACGATCGAGGGGGAGTGGCGCAAACATTTGCCTGCCGCCCGGTAAATTAAAAGCACACAGTACGTGGAGAAAGAGGACAGAAGAGCGACGATGGTGAACGGAAGAGAGAAAGAGAGAACGAGATAGAATAAGCGAAGAGGAGAGATAAAATGTTAGCGGGGTGGTTGGATTGGGGAAAGGAAAGGGACCGAGAATAGAAGTGAGAAAGGGACATATAGTGAGTATAAGTGAATGAACGAGCTCTCTGATGCCATAGAGCACGGTATATAATCTACGTCTATATGTATTATGTACTATCGTATTTCCTATGTATATGCCACTATTTTCCCTCTTTCATCTACGATCATATTTTTCCCTAATTTTTTAAGTGCATTTTATTCTTTCTCTCTCTCTCTCTCTCTCTCTCTCTCTCTCTCTTTCTCTTTCTCGATCACTGATGTGTTCCACGTTATGATCTTTCGACCTCTCGGGGAGAAATTTGATCGGTAATATAGGATTCCATTTTCTTTTAGTCAGTATTCTATATGAGGGGAAGAAAACACTCTGTGTTAGTTTGAAGCCGGAAAGAAAACGTAATATTCTCCACTCCATTTTAGTCTTCCTTGCGGAAGGATTTGTCATGCGAAGGAAAATAATTATGAGCTCAACTACGACGAATATGTGTAGAAATTTTGTTGGATTCTCACAATCGTCTTGTGTTTCTATTAGGGATCAAACTAGAGATTGGATCGGATCCCAACTCCGAAACTTCACGCTTGTAAATTGGGATCCAATCGGGATGCCCAGGTGGATTCTAGTCTGCTATGCGATATGTCTCCGGCAGGATTCAAGCTGGAACTAGGAGTCCAGCCGGCATTCTGACTGAATTTGATGTGGGATTTAACTAGAATCCCGCCAGAAACAACTTGGAATCCATTCGGGTTTTTTAACTGGATTCTTTATTGGGTCTCCTTTGAATTCAGTTTAATACTTATACGATAATAAATTATATCAATATGGATGTCCGGCAGAGGTCCTATATTGATACAATTTATTATCTGTAAGTACTATTATTATTCACTTTCATTTAATTTACTGTAAGTTTACTACGGACCTTGCAATAAATGTAAAACGGGGTAACAATTGGGGAATCATTATGATAAAACCATTACATACTAATTTTATTATCTTTATTTATCACCATAAAATCATTTCAATTAATTAAAGAATAGAAAAATACAAAAAGTCAATCTTCACAACTGATATAGTTAACGATACATTTTTAGACTTTTGGCGTTGGATGCCGGCGGCCATCCCAACCTTTTACATTGGAAATTACGTTTCCAGCACATTTAAAAACTTCGTCCTCCTTCACAGGTGTTCTGTCTGAATGGGTGTGATACTTTATAAGAGCGGCTGAAATATAATACAATTCAATTACGTCGAGAAATATTTTTTAAAAAATTTAACATCTTTGAGATGTCGCGGTTAATATTTTTTGCAAGCAGTGTTTTTATATTTCATTTTTATTATTCCTGCGTATACCTTTATGGGTTTTTATGAAACCATCCCATTAGTTTAAACTTATTTTTCCCCTACTGCACCAATTCCCATGTTCCTTTGAGACCCCCCAAAAACTGCCTCCCGCTCAGCGGTTGATGCTCGAGCCGATGCATGGCTCAGCAATCACCCAGCCAAGTATTGATGAAGTGACCGTACGACCATATGAAAACTTATTAAAAATAATAAAGTCATACCGATCATGGAGCTGCAAAAATTGGTGCCTTACAAAAGAATCTTCCCTTCTATTTTTGAGGTTTTGGATTTTTCAGGAAGCGAAGCATTCGACAATGTTACACTAGAGCTTCTCGATCTTATAAGACTTCGCATTAAAACAAATATCGTGCATTAGTTTAATATTATGAAGGTTATTAAAAAAAATGGATTATAACATTAAAAATAAATTATTGAGGGAAGGTGGAACCATACAATCCTCACCTTCATTATGTAGGAGAGGAACTTAGAGTAATTGTGTCATGGACTTTTTAGCCAACTTTACCATTATCTTGCTCGCTTTGATCGCAGGGTTTTGCTGTGTGTCCGTCGTAAAAGCGTAAGCTTCAGTCTTCAATTTCTCCAATCGTTGCAGTGCACCTTCATTTATATCTAAAGTGCAGCGAAATATTGAAATGAAAAGCAAATCAACATCGGCTCCCGCAATTGAAAGGAATATCAAAAAAATTTACTTGCGCTTCCTTTAAGTTCGACGTCCTAATGTGGCCATTTTTCCGTAAGTGGTAGTTTCTGCTGGACTCTTGACTGGAAAGACTCGCACGATGTGTTTGTGTATTGAGGGGATAGGTATTTAATTTGGCACGTTTTAGTTTTGAAATTGAACGAAACCCACGATGTGGGCACAATTTCGATTTCGATATGGCCTTTTTTCTGTGTTCTTTAAAAATCCCACCAGTTGGAAGTTGTAATCATCGTCACCGATGCATGGCATACTTCACATCAAATAAACAATATTTTTAATAATAATTTTGAGGAGTCAACAATAATCAGAACACCTCATATTGCCGTATATATAGAAAAAGTGTGACAGCGTTCGAGATCGCGCCTTCGAATTGAGTAGTAAATTGTTTACTAGCCAAAAACAGCATAAATGCTGTGAAAAAAGCTGAGACAAATACATTTACGCTTCCCAAATAGTCGTTCCAGTTAATCCCCCCCACCACTCAGCGCCAAAATACCGATTCCCACAAAAATTTACAAAAACCCACCGAAAACAAAGTTTTATGGTTAACAGCTCTCATTATCTTATCAAATTAAGTCAAATTGTACAGATGTGATAATTTCATTCTCGTAAATTTTGTGAGTTCACAAAAAGTTGATAAATAAATAGAGATCTACTAAAGTATATATGGCCAAGTACGCGGGATTTTATTATGTTTATAAAATCTCTAATTATGTTCATATGCCATTCTTTTAATTAATGCTTTATTACAATGAATTATTCTACTATGACTTGGAACTACAAGGGCTTTCAAAAAAAAAATACAGAATTGCATTAGCCTGCGTGAGCTTGAACGCTGCCACACTCTCATTTGTAGTATTTGTAATATAGTTTTATTGGTAACAAATTGATAGAAGTTTACTATCGTACGTAGAGCGGATACGCACAGAGTACTTGTCCGGCCCGAAAATTTTTCATAAAAATTGTCATATAAGTCAACATTAATCTACCATACATTTTGGCCTTAACTAGTAAAGTAAGCACAGCTAATTTCGAATCACAATATGCGGATTGTTTTGTATCCCAAATTATCCTCCTTTCCTTTAACCAATTATTATCGATGAATTGATGCTGGTGTGGAGCATATCTCACATTATTACACGGCACGTTTATTCCGGTTTTGTAACATCTGGGGGAAAACTGGAGTTACAGAGCGTCTAAACGGTACTGTACATCTGGAATAAGTAATCCGGTACCATTTGCACGTACTTTTACACCGGTTTTTACTACAACAGGTTTTACACAACGGAATAAACCTGCTATATAAGAGCGGTCATCAATTGGTTGCATTCTAAGGCGGGTAAGATTCGAATCTGCATCAGGAGATCCGAATGTTCGGAGTGGTTGAAAAATTTGTCGTGAACAAAAAAGCATATTTTTAGCTGACTAGTCGAAAAATTTTCAGGCCGGACAAGTACTCCGTGCGCATCCGCTCTACGTACGATAGTAAACTTTTATCTATTTGTTACCAATAAAACTATATTACAAATACACTGAAAACCCAATTTTGTTGAAATATTAAAATATTTTGTTGGACGTATTTAACAAAATTATTTCATCTAGGCAACAAAATTTGGAATGTTTCAACAAAACTTCGTTATACTGAAACGAAACTTTGTGGAAAGAATAAAAATTTTGTTGTCTGGACGAAATATTTTTGTTGACGTATCCAACAAAATATTTTACTGTTTCAACAAAATTGAGTTTTCAGTGTACTACAAATGAGAGTGTGGCAGCGTTCAAGCTCACGCAGGCTAATGCAATTCTGTATTTTTTTGTTGAAAGCCCTTGTAGTTCCAAGTGATAGGATAATAATTCGTTATAATAAAGCATTAATTAGAGAAATGGCATATGAACATAATTAGAGATTTTATAAACATAATAAAATCCCACGTACTTGGCCATATATACTTTGTAGATCTGTATTTTGGCGCTGGGTGGTGGGGGGGATTAACTGGAACGACTATTTGGGGGGGCGTAAATGTACTTGTCTCAGATTTTTTCACACTATTTATGCTGTTTTTGGCTAGGATTTGTCGACTTTTTGTACGGAATTCACAGCTTGTTAATTAAACATGTCAATATTGTGTAAGTACTCGAGTATGAAATTCATAGCTTGCCAATTAAGCATATCTATATTATGTATGTATCCGAGTGATGTAAAAGAATTGACATTTTTTCGGCATTGCAGCAAAATATGATAACATTTTATCAAAAAGTGATTCTCTCAAAAATTGAATCCTGAATAAAAATTTTAGAGGTCGCTCAAGCGATTTTTTTTAATGATTTTGGCTACAAATGGATACATGATCGAATTTCTAGCTGGTGTATTACGACTATATTCGGACTAAAAATGTAATGTGAAATATTGATCTAAGAAGTGTTCAAATGAATTGAATTAATAAAATTATTAGATTACTTAAAACGTACAGTAGTTCTGAGAAGATACGACGCATAAAAGAACAACGAACAAGTAAAAACTTGAATTTTTTTTTAATTTTGTAAATAAAATTTTTTAAATATTACACCAAAACATCCGTGCTAACAGATCAACGGATCGGAAAATATTTCATAAAAAATGATGCTGAAAAAATACTCCAATAGCATCAGAATGTATCGATAGTTTTTAAATATAAGTAATCATAACGAAACGAGATTTTGAAACAAAAAAGTATACGCACAAAATTTCGAGAGCAAAAGTTTGATTGGAAAAAATAATTTTGGCCGAAGTACTACGCGAGTTTTTCTTTTATAATGTTTATTGATTATGAATTATATCTCACGAGCAATAGATAAAAAAAAAATTGGTGAAGTACTTATGAATTTTTTTTTTCTCAAATCAAATATCGTTTCACTCAAAATTATTTCGCATCACTTGATTCCGTTTTGGGTTGTAAGTGCAAATAGTATTTTCATGTATTTAAGGTCTCTATCACTCTAGGGTGGTTTCAAACAATATATAATTCAAACCTAGGGGGGTTCAAACGTAGGGTGGTATCATACACCATTCTCTCAGTTATATAAAAAATGAAGAGAATGGTTTCCAAATAAACTTTATTATTGCATGCAAGGGACATTTATGGTAAAAGAGAAGAGGCACTGTTTTCGACTCTGTTCTAGAGTTTACGTTCGGAAAAATGAATTGTTGGGGCTAGGGTTAATAAAAAAAATTATTTATTAAGGCACTGTTCAAAAGTTTATTTATTAAATTACATTTTATTTTTGCACTATCACTCTTCTATATATATATAAAAGTTACTTTAATCAAAACTGAAACTGACCGCGATCTTTATAATATAACCTCACGACTGTTCAGATATCAAATGTTCACCGAATACGAGTTTATCATACACCATTCTCTTAGTTATCAAAAAAAAAAAAAAAAAACAAAGTGAATGGTTTCTAAATAAACTTTATTATTGCATTCGAGGAACATTTTATGGTAAAAGAGAAGAGGCACTGTTTTCAACACCGTTCTAGAGTTTACATTCGGAAAAATGAATTATTGGGGCTAGGGTTAATAAAAAAAATTATTTATTTAGGCACTATTCAAAAGTTTATTTATTGATTTAAACTTTATTTTTGCAATATCACTCTTCTATATATATAAAAGTCACTTTAATCCAAAGTTAAAACTGACCGCGATCTTTATAACCTCACGACAAAGATATTAAATATTCACCGAATACGAGTTTATCATACACCATTCTCTTAGTTATCAAAAAAACGAAGAGAATGGTCTCTAAATAAACCTTATTATTGCATTCGAGGAATATTTTATCGTAAAAGAGAAAAGGGATCGTTTTCGATTCCGTTGTAGAATTTACGTTCGGAACAAAAATTGTAGGGGCTAGGCTTAATAAATAAAATTATTTATTTAGGCACTGTTCAATAGTTTATTATCACACTTTATTTTCCCACTATCACTCTTCTATCCATAATAATAAAAGTCAGTCTTTACAAATTGTAGACCAAAGTTTTGTTGCTTTAAACTAATCAGGATACGATTCGAAAATCAACTGGAATCGAGCGAGGATTCCTTTTGTAGGGACTCCCTATTAAATCCTGGGGGCCTATTACGGTTCTCGGGTGAGCATGCTCACTTCTCGCATTTTCATGTCACGTGAATATTCTCACCCTATTATGGATCTCCTAAGTGAAAAAGCGAGATCACTAGGTATTTCCGGTCTAGGGATCTTACATTTTCACGCTGTTTGATGTTTTGAAAAAAGGTGGCTGTTCGACGGTATATAGGTGTTTTTGGATATAAAAAGAATCAGACATTCAAAAAAAAAAAGAAACCTTACATGACACCGAAACTTTAAACCTCTATATTTTATGAAGATTGAACTGATATATAATTGAAATCATCACAGCTTTGAGGGTTTGTTGAAACAGTCACCTAACCTCACTTTAAATTTTGAAAGTTGAAATTTTTCAAAACAGTTGGACCGATTATAAAAAAGTTTTGTTAACAAACGCAAGAATTTGCTGATTGAGCATTTTTTGTTATTGGTTAAATCGACTCAAAAAAATTCACTTTTGAATTTGCAACTATCTATCTTGCACTTACGATATGCCACTGATTCACCGTAATTGGGTGAGCAGCTCACTTTCGTCATTTTCACCCAATCTGAGAACCGTAATAGGCTCCCTGATCGGGATTTGACTGGAAGCTGGTTCTCTTTCTTCAAGCATGTATTTATAATGATAAATAAGCAATTAATAGTTTTTTATTCTATGATCATTTTTATAAGTTTTTCTTATTGCCTATTGGTCAAACGATAAGAGAAATCGATTTCTAAGGCTCATCCTTGACACAAATTGAACCACCATGCAATTAGTTCGCAAACTTTGCGTTATTAATCCTGTTTGGGCTATTTTGTGCATGCCGAACAGTGATCAATTCACTTAAAAATGAAAGTTATGATTGATTATGAATTGAAAATTAATCTTGTTTATATCAGTCTCTTTGTCACAGAATTAGATAATGAGTTGAAAAAAGGTATTTTGGAATACCACTTTTTGTTGACAGCATGTATATACAAACGTAATCTTTATACGTATATATTGTTTCCATCCCATCTATAAACGTTGTCACCCAAGTATACACAAAATGAAAGAGTGCATGTATAAAAGTGCAAAAAGAGATGAAGGAGAGTGAGGAAAAAGGAGCGAGAGCGGGGGACGTGGAGAGAGCAGATCAACTAAACCTCTTCTTTTCTCATCCCTTTCTTTTTTCAACTTCCAGTATCAATATTGTCACGGTTTACCAATTACCAATATTGTCGTTGACACCGACGTAACTTTTATCACGGAAAAGCTCTGAGAACTGTTTGCCGCGGTCGGGTTAACAACCGTGACAAGGCGTTTTATACCCGCCCGCGGAGTAGTTCAATAAGATTCAACTTCTTTATGGAGCACTGACAAAAAAAATGAGTAACATTCTGTAGATTTTTCGTCGTACCATTAATATATCGGTAAAGTAAAAAATAAATAAAAAATCAAGTAAATGACGAAGAAACCCTTCAAAGAAGGGTTTCTTCGTCATTTACAACACAAACCCTTCTTTGAAGGAAAGATTTATCGATCCATTTAATTGCACTGTGAACTAAATCAGTTGCTTACAATTCGAGTGTGTTAATTCTCTAAAAAGGATTGTTGTCTTTAAGGCGTCTTCTCACTTTGGAAATTTAAAAAAATCGATTTTTTTTTTTTTTTAAATTTTGAAAGTACATATCTTCAAAAATGTCATCTCGAAATTTCATAAAGATCGGACGAGTCTAACTACATTTTTTGGCGACCGTTAGGTGACTACCTGAGAGTACCCGGCGATCCCTCCAAAACTTTAAACGCAGTTATCTCAAAACAAGGTTTTTCGGTGCTTTGTTGATGAAATTTCGGAAACTATCCGGCCGATTGTCATGAAATTTGAATGACATATGCTTCATAGTTATGGCTATAGCGCATATCATCAGATTTTTTAAATTTTGATTTTAAGAATTTTTTTTTTACAAAAAACTGCAAAAAAATCGTGGTTTTTTTTTACTTTTTCGAAAAACGTGCGCCATTTTGTTATTTTCGCGAATATCAAAAATCTGATGATATGCGCTATAGCCACTGACATACTGAATCTAAAACAGTTTTATTTTTTTGTTTCAGACGACCCGTCTCGGAGATACCATCAACAAGCCACGACCATAACATTTTTACACGGGTTTTTCAATGCTACTGATGTATTATAATAATTGTTTAAAAAAATAAAATAAAAATTTTTTCATGTACTTGAAAGATGTGTTTATTACATAGGATCCGTTTTATCCCATAATTTTAAGCAAAAATCCTCGAAAAAAAATCGCAAAAACAGCCTATTTTTGAGGCGCTTAAAGTGAGAAGATGCCTTAACGTTGGCTGAAATGCAAATAGGACAAAAAACGCCTTGAAAATTTTTCGTGAACTTCAGTACTTTATGAAAACCTTTCTATCTTTAAGTTGGATATTGTAAAAAAAAAAAATTAGGTTTCCATGGGGAAAGAAATGTTATAAGGGGAGGGAGAGACAGGCCATGGTGCGAGGGTGTGCGAGAGAAAGCCTCGTGTCTTTCTCATTCTCTCTTACTTTCTCTGTTGACACGCAAATATTTGCCACGGCATACACACTACCACAGTGTTGCAAAAACCCACCAGAGGAACGAGAAGCACCCCTTGTCCTAATCTACTGCTTTGGCGCACCCCTTTTTTCAGTACCTACTGCATGCATCTCTAGCTGTGAAAGTGCACATGCATTATATAAATATACATTAGATATATTACCGCATATTTCTCAATACTGATATGCCTCTGTGCTGGCATTCCGATAACATTAAACCAATTCTCACATTGTATTTATTTATCTAATATATGGGACGACATTTTACTATGTCAATTTTTACGATCATCTAGAGTCGCGGTAGCGACTCGAGACAAGTACATTTAAAATACTATAAAAACAAAGACGTGTTTCGCTACTAGACTCTTTACAGCAAGCAGAGTTGGATCGAATGGTTTTTTTAAATCTCCGAAAATTGTTTCGGCGATAATTGATTAATTATAGCGTTTTGAAAGATGTTGCTGGTTCACGTATTTTTTATTTTTTTTTTCTTTCGATCGTGACTATTTAGAACTCTGTAGCCCATCGCATATTGTAAATATTAATATTTTATTTTTCCGTGCCATGAAAAATGGGTGGCGTTTTTCGCACACATTTTCTGACGTTTCGCGGTCGCTGTCTAGTGACACTAGTTGTAACTAGAAATATTCTGGTGATATGTAACAGTGTGTTCGTCGATGTGACCGCCGACCGTTTCATATCTTTTTTAATAACAACAGTGGCAGCTGTTGAAATGAAAAAGGTTATAAAGATCGCGGCCGCGGATTAATGGTGATAGTCGTGAGAAAAATGAGGTTATAAAGATCGCGGGTAGTCATAAGATTAAATGATTTTATAAAGATCGCGGGTGTGAAAGTTGATGTTTAGAGTCATCAGGGTTAAGGTTAATAGTGATGGTTATGAGGTTGAAAAAAAATCTAGAGTCGCGGTAGCGACTCGAGCCAAGTACATTTACGTATATTATAAGATGGCGAAGACGAGTCGCTACTAGAGTCTTTACAGCAAGCAGAGCGGTTTCGAACGGTTTTCGAAAATTGTTTCAGCGATATTTAATTAATTACAACACTTTAAAAGATGTTGCTAGTTCACGTATTTTTTTCTTTTTTTTTTCTTTCGATCGTGACTATTTAGAACTCTGTAGCCTAACGCATATTGGAAATATTAATAGTTCATCCTTCCAAATCATCAAAAAAGGTGGCACTTTTCGCACACATTTTTTGACGTTTAGCGGTTGCTGTCTAGTGACACTAGTTATAACTAGAAATTTTCTGGTGATATTGCGAGACTGTGTTCGTTGATGTGACCGTCGAAGACTTTTCTTCAGGATGCATAAGTAAGAGTGACAGCTGTGAGTTTCGAAAAAAGATCGCGGTTATACTAGTGATAGTTGTGGGGTTGAAAAGTAAGATTATAAAAATCGCGGGTGTGAAAGCAGATAATTTTATTTTTGGTTAGACATATTCGAGATCAGGACTTTAAACGCCTATTCGGTGAACATTTAATATCTTTGTTGTAAGGTTATAAAGATCGCGGTCAGTTTCAACTTTTCATTAAAGTTACTTTTATTATATTATCGGTAGAAGAGTGATAGTGTAAAAATAAAGTTTAAATCAATAAATAAACTTTTGAACAGTATCTAAATAAATAATTTTTGTTATTAACCCTAGCCCCAACAATCCATTTTTCCGAACGTAAACTCTAGAACGGAGTCGAAAACGGTGCCTCTTCTCTTTTACCATAAAATGTTCCTTGAATGCAATAATAAAGTTTATTTAGAAACCATTCTTTTTTTTGATAACTAAGAGAATGGTGCATGATAAACTCGTATTCGGTGAATATTTGATATCTTTGAACAGTCGTGAGGTTATAAAGATCGCGGTCAGTTTCAGTTTTGGTTAAAGTAACTTTTATATATATAGATAGAAGAGTGATAGTGCAAAAATAAAGTGTAATTTAATAAATAAACTCTTGAACAGTACCTTAATAAATAATTTTTTTTTATTAACTTTAGCCCCAACAATTCATTTTTCCGAACGTAAATTCTAGAACGGAGTCGAAAACAGTGCCCTTCTCTTTTACCATAAAATGTCTCTTGCATGCAACAATAAAGTTTATTAGGAAACCATTCTCTTCATTTTTTATATAACTGAGAGAATGGTGTATGATATCACCCTAGGTTTCAGTTATATGTGGTTTTAAACCACCCTAGAGTGCACTTTGCACTTGCAACACAAAACGGAATCAGGCGATGCGAAATAATTTTGAGCGAAAAGATATTTGATTTGAGAAAAAAAAATTTCATAAGTACTGCACCAATTTTTTTTTATCTATTGCTCATGAGATATAATTCGTAATCAATAAATATTATTAAAAAAAACTCGCGTAGTACTTCAGCCAAAATTATTTTTTCCAATCAAACTTTAGCTTTCGAAATTTTGTACGTATATTTTTTTGTTTCAAAATCTCGTTTCGTTATGATTACTTATATTTAAAAACTTTCGGTGCATTCTGATGCTATTGGAGTATTTCTTCGGCATCATTTTTTATGGAATATTTTCCGATCCGTTGATCTGTTGGCACGCATGATTCGGTGCAATATTTTTTGAAATTTTTTTTTACAAAATTAAAAAAAAGTCAAGTTTTTACTTGTTCGTAGTTCTTTTATGCGTCGTATCTTCTCAGAACTACTGTACGTTTTAACGGGATCATCCCATGTGACAGCTATTTTTTTCGCTTTTTTGGGAATTTTTTTTTGACGAACCATTAAAACACACTATCTTTGAATTTTTACCACACATTTATTAACGTTTTTACAGTCCTCATAATTTTATCAAACAAAAATAACAAGCTGAATCAACTTTACACCGTTTAGAAGACACTCATGTGTTGGTTGACGGCTGCCATGATTCCGAAGGTTTTGCTCATCTAAAATCAAACAATCAAACAGCATTTTAATTTGTGGACCTGAGGCTATCACTGGAACTAGAATAAAGTAAAAATATCGAAAATTGAATTTTTGGCACAGTTTTAAATGTTAAGTTCCGAGTTTCGTCGTTTTTTTCGACTTTTAAAACCATGCTAAAAATTCAATTTTCGATATTTTTAGTTTACTCTAGTTCTAGCGATAGTCTCAGATCTACAAATTAAAATGCCGTTTGATTTTTTGATTTCAGATGAGCAAAACCTCCGGAATCATGGCAGCAGTCAACCAACACATGAGTGTCTTCCGAACGGTGTAAAGTCGATTCAACTCGTTATTTTTGTTTGATAAAATTCTGAGGAACTGTAAAAATTTTAATAAATGTGTGGTAAAAATTCAAAGATATTGTGTTTTAATGGTTCATCAAAAAAAAATCCCAAAAAAGCGAAAAAAAATAGCTGTCACATGGGATGACCCCGTTAAGTAATCTAATAATTTTATAAGTATTGACGGTTAATTACGAAGATTGAATTCACTTGAACACTTCTTAGATCAATATTTCACATTGCATTTTTAGTCCGAATATACACCAGCTCGAAATTCGATAATATATCCATTTTTAGTCGAAATCATTAAAAAATCGATTGAGCGACCTCTAAAATTTTGATTCAGGATTCAATTCTTGAGAGAATCACTTTTTGATAACATGTTATCATATTTTGCTGCAATGCCGAAAAAAATGTCAATTCTTTTGCATCACTCAGATACATACATAATATAGACATGTTTAATTAGCAGGCTATGAATTTCATACCCGAGTACGTACACAATATTGACATGTTTAATTAACAAGCTATGAATTCCTTACAAAAAGTCGACAAATCCTAGCCAAAAACAGCATAAATGCTGTGAAAAAAGCTGAGACAAGTACATTTATGCCCCCCAAATAATCATTCCAGTTAATCCCCCCTACCACCCAGCGCCAAAATACCGATCCCCACCAAAATTTACAAAAACCCGTCTAAGTCGTTCATGCAAAGATCTCCGCACAAAAATCCTTTTTAAAAACCAACTCATCATACAAAGTTTTATGGGTAACCGCTCTCATTATATTATCAAATTAAGTCAAATTGTACAGAGGTGATAATTTCATTCTCGTAAATGTTGTGAGTTCACAAAAAGTTGATAAATAAATAAATATCTACTAAAGTATATATGATCAAGTACATGGGATTTAATTATGTTTATAAAATCTTCAATTATGTTCATATGCCATTTCTCTAATTAATGCTTTATTACAATGAATTATTATCCTATGACTTGGAACTACAAGGGCTTTAAAAAAAAATACAGAATTGCATTAGCCTGCGTGAGTTTGAACGCTGCCACACTCTCATTTGTAATATTTGTAGTATAGTTTTATTGGTAACCAATTGATAAAAGTTTACTATCGTACGTAGAGCGGATACGCACAGAGTACTTGTCCGGCCCGAAAATTTTTCATAAAATTTGTCACATAAGTCAACATTAATCTACCATACATTTTGGCATTAACTAGTAAAGTAAACACAGCTAATTTGGAATCACAATATGCGGATTGTTTTGTATCCCAAATTATCCTCCTTTCCTTTAATCAATTGTTATCGATGAATTGATGCTCGTGTGGAGCATATCTCACGTTAATACACGGCACGTTTATTCCGGTTTTGTAACATCCGGGGGAAAACTGAAGTTACAGAGCGTCTAAACGGTGCTGTACACCCGAAATAAGTAATCCGGTACCATTTACACGCACTTTTACACCGGTTTTTACTACAACAGGTTTTACAAAACGGAATAAGCCTGCCATGTAAGAGCGGCCATCAATTGATTGCATTCCAAGGCGGGTAAGATTCAAATCTGCGTCAGGAGATCCGAATGTTCGGAGTGGTTGAACAATTTACCGTGAACAAAAAAGCATATTTTTCGCTGACTAGTCGAAAAATTTTCGGGCCGGACAAGTACTCTGTGCGTATCCGCTCTACGTACGATAGTAAACTTTTATCAATTGGTTACCAATAAAACTATACTACAAATATTACAAATGAGAGTGTGGCAGCGTTCAAACTCACGCAGGCTAATGCAATTCTGTATTTTTTTTTAAAGCCCTTGTAGTTCCAAGTCATAGGATAATAATTCATTGTAATAAAGCATTAATTAGAGAAATGGCATATGAACATAATTGAAGATTTTATAAACATAATTAAATCCCATGTACTTGATCATATATACTTTGGTAGATATTTATTTATTTATCAACTTTTTGTGAACTCACAACATTTACGAGAATGAAATTATCACCTCTGTACAATTTGACTTAATTTGATAATATAATGAGAGCGGTTACCCATAAAACTTTGTATGATGAGTTGGTTTTTAGAAAGGATTTTTGTGCGGAGATCTTTGCATGAACGACTTAGACGGGTTTTTGTAAATTTTGGTGGGGATCGGTATTTTGGCGCTGGGTGGTAGGGGGGATTAACTGGAATGATTATTTGGGGGGCATAAATGTACTTGTCTCAGCTTTTTTCACAGCATTTATGCTGTTTTTGGCTAGGATTTAATACACTTCTAGAAACTGATCGCAGGCGTGACATTGAAAATCTTATACTAATCGCGTAAAAATGTTATCGCTATTACAACAAGTTATGACGCGACAATTACTGAACGGATTTTAATCAATATCTTACACCGACAGAGAGTATCAAGTTTATCTACCATAGAATTGAAAATAATACTTCTTCACAGCGATGGTTTTTTGTATTACGAAGCACAGTCATTTTTGTAAAATGCTTGAAACATCGAATTAAAAAATAATTTAGTACCACTTTTTGATGAAAACATCAATCATTTTTGGAAATCAATTTTTTTCGAAAGTTTTCTAAAAAGCGATGAAAAAACGAAGAAAATCGTTTTTTTTTTGTTTGCGCAGATAGTATCTTAAGTTTTTGGCGAAACAGCATTTCAAACGTCGAAAATAATTCGCCTCTATCGGGGGTGGGCTTTGACCAATTTAAAAAAAAATTTTAAAAAACCTAAAATGCAAGAAATTTTATGTAGTCACAACTAAGTAGCAAATGGAGATAAAGAGATTGACATTCGAGTTCCGAAGAGGAGTTTGGTAGCATTCAGAAAGACGTTGGATTCACTTCAATATTTTAATAAAAGTTACTCAAGCTTTACGTGCAATTGCAGTTTTTCATTGCCCATTGTTAATTCCTATAATGAAATTCGACGAAGCCGCGGGCACAGCTAATAAAAATGCAAAGCGAATAGTAACTCAATAATCTAAAAATAAATATCTAATCTCAATACAAAATCATGAATTTGAGAAAAAAAAGCAATAAAGCTCGTAGGAGCGAAATTTTTTCGACTAGATCGATGAATACGAGTGTCATTGATCTTCAGCTTTCATTTATCTGAATCTAGGTAGGTCTGTAATTAACGAAAATACTATTGAGAACGAATTTTGGATATGTGTAGCTATCGAGAGGCGAACATTTCGAGGAATATTTCGATAGCTAACATACTAACCCTTTCGTCAAATAAACGGGTTATTCGTAACAATAATATTATTGGGTTAGACTTAGAACTATCAGTCTTGGACAAACACTTGGGCTAATATAACGTTAGGCTCCGCAACTTTCCCGTATATATATAAATCTAGAGACGCGGCAGTATCGTGTATATAACATCCCCTATAAGTTGCCCTTTTCATTCTGCTTCGATATTTTCCCATAGTGCATTTCTGTGCGAGCAAACTGAAACAGTACCGTAAACACGTAATCCATGGCAAATAAAGGATATCTGCGAGACATGAATTTTCGATGAAATTCCGCGGACGAAGATTATCCGCAAATCTTTGCAGGTTCCGTAATTTCAACGTGGATAAATTCGTTAGCATCTTCTCGAAGAATATGTTTTATCTTCAGTGTGTGTGTGTGTGTGTGTGTGTGCGCGCGCGCGTGTGTGTGTGCGTATGTGTACATGCTTTTATATTAGAAGTGAATGCGTTACTACTGTACCATGCGTAAACATGTTTTACTTCTCGACTTGAATGAAAAGAAGTGTCTCTCAGACTCGGTAGCCTCCGAAATTAATTATCACGTAATGAAGAACTTCGCCGACAGGCTCTTTTTCTTTTTTTTAGTGTAGATCCAGAAAAAAAATAAATGAAATGAATAAAGAATGAAAGAGGGGGAGATAGAGAGAGAACAAGATAGCTGTTGTTTCGTAGCTTCGACACCCACGCGGTCTTGTATTATGATGATGGTCGACCATAAAGTGAGTTCTTGATCCCAAGAGAGTTCACTATCCTGTGGTTTAACCCTTTTGCATGTGGAGCTAAATCATCCAGTATCAGTTCATTGGATAAAATTTTAATGTCCTATTTGAAGTAGAGTTATTAATTTTGCGATTATTTCTACTTTAAAAATTTTCAGTTGAATTAAAAAAATAAAAATTAATAACTGCACATTTCCTATGAGTTATCTATCGTTTGATTATTTCTCTTGTAAAAAATATACAGTTAAACTAGAAAAAAAAATACAATGGATTATTTCCAGGAAAGGACCTTTTCAGAGATTATTAAAATTAATAACTGCAAATTTTCTATGAGATATCTATCGTTTGATTATTTATGTTGTAAAAAATATACAGTGCAGAATTTAAAAAAAATATATATAACGGATTATATCCAGGAAAGGACCATTTCGAAGATTATTCATCATAAAGTTTTAATAAAATCGAATTAGGAAATCATAATTTTTGTGTATTCGTGGTTTGTCGTTTCCTTCAAAATGGTACTTTAAGTTTGGAGCTACTGTATGGACAACTATCTGCATCTACAATAAAGACCATCGCAATGATTGCAGAATTGTGGTGACTATATAAGTAATACAAATTACGATTAAAATGTTGTTTAATAAAAAATTGTTGTTCTCAATGAACAATGAGTTTTTTATGCTATATTACCACTAAAGGGTTTATTAGACTGATCTAATTAAAAAAAAAAAATAAAAAAGGATTTGACATTCATTGTTAAAAGTCAAAAACGGTTCAGACCTATCTCAAATTCTAGATCAAGTTCTACAGACCCTTACAAAACCAACTTCTTGCCCTTAGTCAAACGAACGTACTTGGCAACGCATGTCCACGTAATTTTTTCATGAGGTTGTCAGATGTATTTTTATCAACGAAAGAGTTTTTGAGCCTCAGGTGAGACGGCTATGCATACGACATTGAGTTGAAAAAAGAAACGTGAGCCCATCACACACAGGGAGATTGCAGGGGAAACAGAGATGAAGAGATGAGAGAGAGAGAGAGAGAGAGAGAGAGAGAGAGAGAGAGAGAGAGGAGAAAAAAAGACGACAGTCTTTGTTGCGCTTTTGACCCCGAACATGTACTGTATATACTACTAGGCCGACCTAGTGTGTGCCTCGCTTTCGCTGCCTCGTGTTTGTCCCGCGCAAACTTTGTTTTTGCAAATAGAACCACGTGTTTTCTGGGCTTTGCTCTCTCTCTCTCTCTCTCTCTCTCTCTCTCTCTCTCTCTCTCTCTCTCTCTCTTTTCTCTCTCTCTCTCCCTCTCACTGTCTATCGTTCTTTTTCTCTTTCACTATTTTTGCACTTTCATTCTTTCTGTGTCGTTCTTTCGCGAGTGTTACGATTCACCACTATGCCAGTGTGATCCTTTGCTCACTTTCAACCCCTCGTCGTGTGTTCTTTTTCTTTCTCCCTCTATTCCTCTCTTTGTTCTATGCCATGTGAATCTGCTCTCAAGCTCTCGTTTCTCTCGTCCTCACTCTTTTTTTTTATCTCCTTTATATACAATTCTATGTGTTTGCACACATACGCTCTTATTAGACACACGCGCGACAGGTGCCTGAGCTAAAAATCATGCGGAAATAAAGCTCAGTGGGTGTTTAACATAGAGGAGATTTCTTCACTGTTATCAATATCGATACATACAACAAAATACTTAAAAATAAATATTATCCACTCATTTTTAATAAAAAAATGATGATAAAATTATATCACCAATTGCTTCTTCAAGTTCTCATATATGAATGCATATTTTTTCAATGTTTATCAGAATATGATTCGTAGAAAGTTCCTTAATAAAAAAAGTTATCTAACTTTTCAAATTCCTCATTCAGGTTCTTCTTTCTTCAACAATTTTTTTCCTAGCCATCGTCTGCAAGTTGAAAAACTCCTAAAAATAAATTCTTTCGAGAACCGTTTCCCTTCACAAACGTAAAGCAAAAATAAAACAAAAAATTCATACGCTAGCGGCAAAAAGTTTCCGGACAAAATTACGAAAATGTCTCGGAGCCATTTCTTTATGCCATTTCGCTAACAGTTTACATATTCAAATTTAGTGGACGACATTTGAAAGGAGATGAATTCAGCTTCACTTCGCTTTTTTGGGAGATTTTTTACGATATTTTTTACATCCGGTATGTTATTTTGAACATGAATGTTTTTCGCCTTTTAATTTTACCTCTACAGTTGGAGCGCGTTTTCAGAAGGAATTTTTTTAATCAGTTTCTCCAAACAAAGTTTCAAAAAGGGCAGTTTAAGCTTCAATTTCGTTTTTTAAAAAGTTTTGTGCGATTTTTTTTCGCATAATTATTCCATTTTTGGCGAAAAAAGACCGAATTTAGAAAATGCCGCGTAACACGAGAACTCGTGGGTTTGAAAAAAAATCTCAGGAAAGTAAAAAGCTGCTTCTATTTTCGTTAATTTCGCAAGAATTTTTTCAGAATTTTTTTTCGAATATTTTTTTTTCAACCATTTTTGGTGAAAATTGATTAATTAATTGTCATACCTTGAGAACTATGGGGTTTGTGATAAAATGCCAATATGGAAAAAAGTTTTACTTTTTAGTTTTGAACGCATAGGAATTTTTATATATATTTTTTTCAAATATTTTTCCTGACACAAAATTGAAAAGGGAAAAAAAATTTTCGTAAAAAAAATCAGAAAATTCCACCGTGTTCGGAATGGAAAAATACAACCTTTTCCCCTATTGATATTTCATCAAATAGTTCTCGTGTTACGCGGCATATTTTAAATTCAGTATGTTTTCGCTAGAAGCGGAATAACTATGCGAAAAAAATCGCACAAAACTTTTTAAAAAACAAATTTGAAGCTTGAGCTGCCATTTTTGAGATTTTGGTTGGAGGAACTCGTTTAAAAAAATCCTTCTGAATATGCGATCCAACAGTAGAGGTAAAATACAAAGACAAAAAACGTTCATGTTCAAAATAACGTACTGGATGCAAAAAATACCATAAAGAATTTCCAAAAAAAGAGGAATGAAGCGGAATTCCTCCCTTTTGAAATGCTGCCCACTAAATTTGTTTTTAGGGTTCCGTACGTCCAAATGAAAAAAAAAACGGAACCCTTATATAGGATCACTTGTGTGTCTGTCAGTCTGTCCGTCTGTCACAGCCAATTTGCTCCGAATCTACTGGACCGATTAAGTTGAAATTTGGTACACATATGAATTTCTGTGACCCAAACACGGACGTGTAATGTAAATAAATGAATTTTGAATATGGGGGTCACTTTTGGGGGGCAAATTAGAAAATGAAAAAAAAAGTTTTGCAAACTGTACCATGTGACATATCAAATGAAAGGGCTTGTTGTGAGGGTCTCAAATTTATTTTTCTTATAATGTTAAAATAAATAGTTTTAAAGTTATTTAAGAAAATAGATGAAAATTGACCATCCCTCCTTATCTCCGAAACTACTGGGCCTAGAATTTTGAAAAAAATACAGAAAACAGTTTTTTACTGATAGATTACAGGAAAACCTATAAGAAGTTTATGGTCTTAAAATGTTTAGTTACTACAAACAAATTTGGGTCAGATTTAAAAAAACATGGTAGATAACATATTCATCGTGCGGAACCCTCTCTACGCGAGTTCAACTCGCACTTATCCGCTTTTTGTATATTGCCGGCGAAATGGCATCAAAAATGGCTCTGAGATATTTTCGTAATTTTGTCGGGAAACTTTTTGCCGGTAGTGTATATTTTTTCAAATCAAACAATGGGCTACTATGTCGTACAAAATACTTCTCATCATCGCGTAATCATGTGTATCATGAAGACACATGACTCACGAGAATTCTAACGAACGAAAGTGATGACGGTACAAGGAAATCGAACGTCAGCAAAACTTCGAATTTTTCAATTGTTGCAAAGTAATATCTTACTGGTTAAGAATCAAGTTCTGTTGGTATAACAATAATATTGTTCGAACTTAAGGGAAATCGTTGTAAATACTAATTAAAAAATACACAACAATTTTTGTTGGCAAACTGTCTAAGCCGGAGTCAAATTAAATAGGTAAAACAACTTTTTTTTTTATAATTCTCGTCCATCGAAAAATAAATTTGATAATATTTTCAAACGGATTTATGTCTTCAATGATTTCAATGGTATGAAATTCAATGCTTTTTCGTACGTCTTATAGTACTGATTTTAGCATACATGATGGTTGTAATTTCACACATGGATTTCTAAATCATCGGCTCTGAAGTGCATTAAAAATAAAAAAAATATTAATAAAAATACCAGAGTTCCAAATTTCGGTGATGACTTAATGAAATGAAAAAACTCAAATACATCGAAATGAATAAAAACTCAAATTAAACAAAATTCACTCCAATTTCTGAAGTAGGTTGATATCACTTTTGTCAAATTTTCGGATCTTTCGAACATTTCAAAAGTACATAAGTGCTCTGAGTCGAGCAATTTTCGTGAACATATAAATAAACATATATTTATATATATTCGACGATTCTGTGTCTCATCGGACAAAATGAAAAGTTAGATGAGTTGACGTATCGCGTGGGCAGAGATCTCGCGGTGTATACTAATTGAAGGGCCTGCGTCAGATATATACTGTTGCTCACGGGAGACTAGGAAGAGCTGTTCTCGGCCACGAACATACGGTAGCTGGGAGCTCGTGATTAACACCTTAAGCCTTCGAACGATCGACCTGGGGGACCACACACCGCGCATTCTGCTCTCTTATTTTTATTCTTCTAGGATTCTATCTCTATATATAGTATATTTATATATACCACACGGTACATCAATGTATTCCCATGGTTCGCGCAAGCTCGTCTCGATATTTGCTTTAGAAAATTGTGTATCCCGATCTGGCATTCGAGCCAAAAGTTTATTCCGATTGTACAGTAAAGTACATGTACGGGGGAGGAGGGGTTTTGATTCTTTAGGATCCACCCCCTTCTTATCCTGTACCCCGAAGACTCAACAAAAATATTGACTCCCTTTTACACAGACATTCTAACTCCTTTTTATATTACTCAAAGACCTTATTTTCGTCTATGTATTTCTATTCTGCACATCATTAAACATGAAAAAGACATGCTGCATTTACTAGATTATCAATCCGCTTGTTGTCCGAAAAAACGTGGATCTTTTCATTCGCAATTAAACAGTAGAAAACTGCTTCTTCCTCACTACGAAGAGAAATTTGTTGAATCAACAAAATTTTTGTTGATTCAACAAATAGTGGCGAACAAAATGAAATTCGTTAACTCAACAAAAATGTGGTCACTTCAACCAATTAATTTGCTGGCTAAAATAAATATTGTTCGCTACGATGAAAATATTGTTGAATCAATAAAATTTTTGTTCCATTAATAAATTTCATTTTGTTCGCCACAATTTATTGATTCAACAAAAATTTTGTTGTAACAACAAATTTCTTTTCTCAGTATTGATGACGGGCTGGATGTTCCTGCTCCCCATAAACTTGCCCAAATAGAGGCAAGTAATAAACATTTTTACCTATGTTTATATCATTAAAATGAAAGTTCGAGCTTAGATTTCAAAATGAACGAGTAAAACGATATCATTTCTAGCAATTATATCTACTAAACAATGAAAAACATTGATTGTTATTGAAACATTATTCGGCTGCTCCTACTAACATTATTATTAACTTGTCGAAATTAAAAGAGCGTTCTTTGTTGGTGCCTATTTATTAAGTTCCACCACAAAAGTTGATTAAGATTTTCAAACAATCTTTTAATCGTTTCTCTCTGTATCTTATAAATGTACTCATATAAATGTGAGTGTCTATTAATATTTTTTTTAACATAATGTCACGTATTATCCATAAGGCACTAAACTATACACTGAACTCTCTCGTGTCTCTGACTGTTTCGGGTGAATTATGGTTCTTTCAGTATATGTATAGAAGGGTTATTCGAAAGTTTCTGTTCGCAAGAACCAGAGAAATCCAAGTCACGAGCCGATGGTGTTAAAAAAATTTGCACATGACGATTCACGATGAGTGTGAAGGTATTACGAGGCCTCTTTATATACACCGAATAAATTTAAAATCAAGGATCGTTCATTCCACATATCGAACGAATTCAAATGGACTAAATTTTTTAACACGTGGTATTTTCATCCAACGTACATAGATCTATATTTATTTTAATATATGTAAATATATTTACTAACAAAAATTGAGATTTCTAGACAACTTCACTTGTTTAGCAAAAGAAATTTAGATAGTACATTTTTTTTCGTGATTTCAAATGAATAGTATGAAAATGTGAAAAAATGTCAATCTTGTATTCATATTTACATGAACTTTTATTAAATTTCACTATTATTCCAGTATACGATGTGCAAGATCGCGTGTATCGATAATCTTTTATGTTCATTTGGTAGTTTTGACCTCTCTTCCCGTCCATTTTATTCCTATTTTTATTTCTCATTCTACCTCTTTCTTCTCTGCCATCTACTTCATTCCTGGATGGAGTGGTTCGCGCGCGCGTTCAACCCTCAAGAGCTCTCAAAGACAAGAGTCAAGAGGATACCCGCGTCTACATGGGTGGTCCATTCTTCTTACGAATGCGTTATATAAGATATCGGTGGAAGTCGACGGCAATACGAGAGGACATTTTTTTTCTCGATGTGAGAGTCTCTCTTAATGCCTCATAGTGATGACCGATCGATTCTGTCAGTATATATTTAGATCCATCACATACGTCTTAGTATCACGAAATATGTCCATAATTTCTTATTAAGGATTTATTGATATGTTCTTCTGGATGACGTAATTAACGTGACCCCTTGAAAGAAAAAATAATTTCGCGATTATGAACGACTTCTATCAACTCGATGGTTTATCAAGCATAGAAATAAACAGTCTCGAACCCTAACTGTTTTAGGATGAATTTTAATAAGCACTGACACTAACCTCTCACCTGTTACTCATATTGCACGAATGGAAATTACTTGATACTCTTTGTGTTCTCAAAAGTATAATTTACTTAACTGACCAATCAATTATTGTGGTTCTGACAAAACGATATTATATTTTGTTGGATATTGGAAGTTGAAGGATGAACTTTGACCTGAATAAAGGCAATAAATTTTATATAAAATCACAAAATATAAAAGGATAAAGAATTTTTCATATAATTCATTCTGGCGGAATTTATTTATAAATATAGACATATAATTTGATGTATGATAAATAATCTAATGCTAATTTTCGAGCATGAAAAACAAAGCTCCTAAATTTTCATCCGTCAACTTCGAACCTTGGTAATCCAAATGACAGAAGTGAGAATAATTTAAAAAATAATTGCTTGGAATCCACACCCGCTCAATAGAATGTCAATATCTGAATGCTATTTTTAAACCGTACCAACAGAGGCTTTCATGAATTTTAATTAGCCAATATCATTTTAGCAATATTCTATTTAGCATGTAGCAACATGCGCATGACTTATAAAATGCGTTGCTCAAATTGCATCGCCCACAAGCAACAGTTGGTTGCATATGTATCGAGAAATAAAAAATTAAATTAAATTAAATGCATCATTCAAATTTTTATGCTGAACGAATACAAACAACAACATTATTGGACAATTATGCAATTATATTCAACAGGCATTGCGTATATTTTTCTGATTGATAAATGGTCACTAAACGATAAATACGAATATCGATCGAAACCATGAATTAAAAATGACACATTTGAATCTCTCATTTTTCCTAAATGGTGTAAAAAGATTTGCAACAACGTTCGGTACTGACATTGAGGAAAGGAGTAATCGAACGAGTGATAAACCATAAAAGATAATTAACAACGAAATAACATTGTGCCAGATTTTTGGAGGTTCGCACCCCTTGTTTGTGCTGCAAAGGCAGCTCATTTAAATAATAAGTGCAAACAATGGGTCAATAATAATGAAAAAATGTGTTCCAGATTGGAATCCTCGTTATTTACGTGTATGTTGAGAGCAAAAAAAATATCTCTCTAAAAAGCTCATGGAATTGAGAACGTTGAGGAAAGAAGCGAAGAAGCTGGGCAGACCTCATCCCACTTTTGGAGGGCAGTAAGGCAATATGGCCGATTCATCATGGCGCGTCTCTCGTCCTCCCTCTCTCTCTCTTTCTTGCTCCCTCGAAATACCATACAGGGAGGCACGCGCGGACGCTACCAAGCTTTTCCGCAGGGCGCAGGACACAAGGAGGCGAGAGGCAGGGAGGAGGGGTTTTGAGGGTTCGCCTGCTATCCGTAGATAAGGACGAACCCTACATCCTAGCATGTGCTTGCCTCGCTTGTCTTCTCCCTTAGCTAACCAGCCTCTCATCCTCTCCCCCCCCCCCCCTCCCCCTCCTCCATATATGTATGTTTGCATGTGTGTCTGCGTGTATGTATATACAGCGTTGCTCCATCAAAGTTTGCCCTCGAAGTAATGAAAGCTAAGGATCGATCATTCGCCTGTACTTTCGTGACACGTGGGACAAAAAATTTCCCACAAACGAGAATCGGTGAATTAATTCGTCGATTGATTCGATCTGCATTTTCATTTCGCACAATCTTTTTGAACCGAGTTACTCGCTCATTGCTTATTTACGCGAGAATAATGAAAAGACAGAACGAATCCATTGACCAAACGTTTCGCAGATTTGGAAAAAAATGTGTTTGCGAACGAAATTATCATTTGATATCTCGTTGAAGAAGTACGAAATATTATTTATTGAGATTTTTGTTTCTGCATTCATAAACTTTTTACAAATTTTGAATTTTTCTGAAAAATTGTAATCATTGTCATTTGAGAAAAAAAGATAGAATTGTAATGACGATTTATTAAAAATTGAGTCATTTGTAATTGATATTAAAAAGAGTGTGATTAAAAAATTGAATTGATTAATTGGCAAAATCTCATATCGGTTTATTCAAGAGTGCGGCAGCGCTCGAGCTTGCGTCGGCTATGGCAACTTTCAATTTTTATTTAAATTACTTAGCATCTAGTCGCTGCCGCAACTTTTTATGTATCTCAAGCAATATACTAAATACGCGAAAATAAATAGTAGCCACAAATATTGAGTACAAATTATAATGATAATTATTTATAAGATTAATATTAAATTAAATTTATTATCACTAATAATATTTATACGACTTATGGTTGATCATATATAAAAAGATCGTCGGCGAATGCAAAACAATATTGTTTCAGTAACAGATTAATTACGAACACAGTGTGTGTCAGGAGAATCCTATTTGGCTTTGCCTTTCCTCACTTTCAAAGTATTTGTTGTTATGAATGAAAAACATAACCAAACTGTGTTTTATTGCTAGGGGGGGTTGATGAATTTATCGAAATGTAATTAGTAGTAGCAGGGTGTCCCGATTTGAATCATGCATCATTCTTTCCTATCTCTCTGAACACACGTACGATTATGTTTGGATATTGGTTGAAAATCGTATGGCTAACACGAGCTCATTGTATAATACGGAGATGTGTATCATCTCGTAGATGGCGACATCATCCCTTCTGCATTTTTTTCAACCCTAACCCCAGTTTCATTTTTTACCCTTGCCGCGTGTTGGCATTTTCTCAAGAAATAATGCGTATTTAATTATTATCCGACCCCGAAAGATAGGACATGAATTTGTAATTGAACGAGGGTTTATTTTAACTCTTTCCGTTCTGAAATACTTCTCGTGTTATCACGAGTTTTGAAAAAGCACGATTGCGTTTTTTTTCAATCTATCTTCAAGAAAGTAAAGATAGATTTTACAAGTTCGAATCAATGGACAAGAAAAAAAATTCTGTAAAATTATAAACAAATTTTAACATTTATTCCATTGATGTGAGCTACGAATGGCAATACTTTTTCTGATTTAATTTTTCAGAACGTATTTTTAGCACCTTTAGAAATTAGTACCTCGATTTCTTTCAATTGGTTCGGTTTCCTTGAAGTTTGTTTTGGTTTACTCGGATTTTTGTTAAATCTCTATTTTGTTCGGTTAAATTAGGTATGGTTCGATTTGTTTGAGTTTACTTGAGTTTGTTCAAGTTCTTACGGAATGATCAACGTTGGCTCAGTTCCGTTCGATGATGTTTTCGTTGGTTTTCACATAAGAAATGAAAAAATAATGTTTCTTTTAAATTTAGATCACGACGCAATCACGCATTCTCTAGTAGTTAGTTTTCCTAAAGTGAACAAATGGTATTTCCGTTGATAACTATCGGACACTGAAACGTGAAATTAAACCTTACGATGTCTCGTATACAAATAAATATGTGTAATCCGTCTTATAAAAGCATTATTTGCAAGTTTCTAGCACAATTATTACAACGAGGCGAGAAAATTGGCCAGCGTTATGAAGGAGTAGATGTTTTAAGCTACATATTATTATGAAAAAGGAATTTCGCACGTTATTACCTTAGCCCAGCGAGAGGTGCAAAAGCTTAACGTTTCTGGCGAGGCAAACAAACAGCCGTTGAGTTTCCGTGAATATCACGGTACATGCAAGTTGTTTGCATATACTCACCGTTGTTCTCGTGCAATATATTGCAGATTGTAGTGTCTTCTAATGATTTTACCTGAATGTTAGCGCCATTCAAATCAGTACATTCGCGCATCTATACTTAGACGGTCCAATTATAGAGTTTTGTGAAGAATATTTGTTAGTACTATTATTTCCAGAGCTTGACAAATACTTTCCAAATACAATATTTGATTAATATTTATATTAATAGTTTATTACCATACAATTATTTAGATTTAAAGAATAATACAATTCGTGTATTGTTAATTTTGCTCATGATAAATATAAAATTTTCCCTTAAGTCTTACGTCTACGTCCTTAATTAATTTACTCAAATATGAATATTTCATGAAATAAACTCAATAATGTTGAATGTTCACCGCACGTATAATGTAGATTGATTCGATAATTATTCAAATGGATATATTCAAATAGATTATATATAAATATTAATAAAAACAATTTAATTGTATTATTCATATTTCGTTAGATTTAAAATTGATCCAATACGATCACATAACTTCAATTTTTCATTTATCTGAATTTATATTTTCATAAACGAATTTAAATTTATACAATATCGGAACAATTCTTAATTATTTGTCCTCTGATAAAATAGAACATCCAGTTTAACAGTTTGGGTGGTAGTGTAATCTATTAACGCATTTTCAAACTATATTCGTTCATTTTATTTCATGTCGGTAAGGTGGGGATGGAAGTTTTAAATATCGGCGGCGAGAAAGCATTATGGGTCGATGGTATTTTTGGGTTTTGACTAATAACCAACCGAATTCTATGAATTTGTTAACTTAGTAAAATAAACATTTTGATAAATGTTGAAGAAATTGGTCGATGATTCTCTACGTACGTGTTAAAGTGTGACGCCAAATAGTTACTGTGCCATTTGAAGAGCGTATCGTAAATTTCCTTTTGTTTTTTTTTTTACAGTTGTCTGCATGACCAAAGAAAAATTTGCTAGTTTTCTACGTACAGATATCGATAGCAGTGACTAATATGGAGACATCCAAACGCAGGGTTTTTGAAGCTAGATGAACTTAGCCCCCCCGACTTTGACTTTTAAAACTTTTTTTAATTCTCGCCATTTGTGATTAGTTTGAAAGTTATTGTTTGAACGATTAAAAGGTTTGTTAAATGAACTTTACATTAAAAAAAAATTGTAAAAACTACGTTAATTTGGCTCCAAAATTTCTATTTTTGATACCAGTGCAGTTTAATTAGGGTATAATCGATGCGAAATCGTTTGTAGTCGTCAAATATATCAATCAAGACGTTTGTTTGACCATTGTTTATGTGTGGAAAGGAAAAACGATATTCGATACATTTACCAGCATCAGTCATTTTAACGGGAGAAACCAGTTTAGGAGGCCAAAAATTTGGTATTTTTCGTGATTTTTTTTAACAGGGAAGGAATAATCAGAATTTGTTTAAACTTGGAGGATATTTTATTCATGTTTTGAGGTACACTTTGTAATTTTTTCAAGTCATTTCCGCCGGAAATAGTGGAGTTAGAAGCTGCTGTCCATGGACGATCGCCATCCGAGTTTTTTGCTGGTGGGCATTCCTGAAGTCACAATTTTTATCTGTAATCATTACAATTTTCTTTTTTCGTTAACAATATATTTCCTAAGAATATGAACCTTATTGCGATAAAAAAAGTTGAAAATTGCGTGTTTTTGAGGTGTTTGAACACAATGCCATGTTTTTATAGCACGTTTTTTCACCTATTTTGCATTAAAAAAATATTTTTAATAATAATATAATCCCAGAGTTAGGTTCATATAGATTACAATTGAATAAAGAATATTCACACAAATTTTGAGAACGATTGGTCAATAACTTTTTGAGCTAGAATGCCCACCAGTTGAAAAAAGTCGTCCATGGACAGCAGCTTCTAACTCCACTATTTCCGGTGGAAATAACTTGAAAAAATTACAAAGTATACTTCAAAACATGAATAAAATATCCTCCAAGTTTAAACAAATTCTGATGATTCCTTCCCTGTTAAAAAAAATTTAAGAAAAACACCAAAATTTCGGCCTCTTAAACTGGTTTCTCCCGTTAAGAAACTCGGGGGACAAGAACTCGTCAATTTTACATAGAGGAGTATCAGAACTATAACGTAGACCCAGAAAAGTATCCGAAACTTTGACCATTGCGCAAGCATTAGATGATAGTAAGGTTGGTTGAAAATTGCTCATCATGAAGCATCTTTTCGTCGAAGCGTCTTTTCGAAACTTTAAACGCGTTTATCTCGAAATTACGTTTCCAAAGTCGGTGAGCAAGATATCTTGAAAACTATTGCATCGATCTTTCTGAAATTTTTGGAGCTTTTATTAGATATAAAAATCTAGTACTTGATTGAAGGAATTATTTTTCCGATGCATACTTTCGATTTGATGAACGAAAAATGCCGATTTTTTTTCGCAAAAATCGAGACTCTCACTTTGAAAACCCGCCATTTTGTTTTAATTTGATATTTCGGAAATTCCTTCCATTAATTACAGGATAAACTAATATATTAATATATTAACAGGATAAACTAATTAATAAAATAATTAATTACAGGATAAACTAATATATAATTATAAATAAATATTTTTGAACAAAAAAATTACTAATTGTTCTTCAGACGTGACTTTTTAATGTACCAAATTCTTGTTAAGATTTATAATTCCGATTTTCTAAAAAAAAGTTACAAAAATGGGTCTTCTTCGGCCCAACAAGTGTATATAACCCGTTAATTTTATTACTTCTATAGATTCCATTTTTTTCTTTTGCCATTACACTGTTTTAAGCCTTCTAGATTGTCATGCTTCTTTGAATTAAAGCAGAATATAGTTGAACAATTTCGAGATTCAATCGTCCATTGAAAATTTCGTACGAGCGACCAATTAAGCCCTGCATCATTAACCATTTAAAACATAAGTAAATACGACGGGATCTCTTCGTGTTCCGAAATAGTGAAAATCAAATAATTATTTTGATATTTAAAATCGTTATACAAAAAATGAACCCAATAAAAATCATCGAATTACTCACTTTCTCATGTTTTGTTCGACATTTCCATAATCCATTGTTCATTCCTCACGTGTGACAAAACCGTTCGAGAACTTCATATTAGTTAAGATCCATATCCGGTACAGGACACTGACTAAATCATTTTTCAATGGATTTTGTCCAATTTCATGAGTTTGATTTCGATGCTAAAAACGATAGTCCAATATTTGTTCAATGTCAATTCCGGACGAATTACTTGATTTGTCTGTCGCATTTGTTTGTGATCTATCTGGCTAATTACCAAATATACTTATAGCGACCTATACCATAAGCATTATTTTTCGATTATGGTATAAAAACAATGAGAATAGGGTTAGATTTCTGCCGTCGATTATGTTCAGTGTTATCAAAATGTATACATCGAATATTTGTGTTTATTCAAATAAGTGATTTTATGTTCGAATAAAAATACAATACAATTAACGTACCTAATTATAATTATTCGCGAATTTTATTCAACATTAATTGTTTGTTCTATTTATATTGTAGATCTTCTGTGACAATCGAACTTGTGGGCAGTTGAAAAAAAAAGTTTAATTAAAGAAAAAAAAACAATTAACGACTAACATTTTTTGTTTGTGTAACTCGGAAAATCTTTTTTTTCACGAAAACATTAACTTCGTACAAAATTGAATGTAAAGAATGAATTTAGACCACTGTTAAGTGACAGATAAAATAACGACCCTCGTATCACATCTTCGTGGAGAGTCGAGCATGCTCACGTGGCTACGTGCGTGCTTGCTTCCGTATGTTAGCATTGGTTATATTAACAACTATTTTCATTGCTTAACATAGCTGCTCGCATACGTGCGTTACGTGCGTGCGTGGGTGATCATTGCAGCAGCGGCGTTTTTTGCATGCGGTTGTTGCCTTTGCGATTTCAAAACATATGTGAACATGCGTGTATAGAATTAGCTGCGTACTATTATAGCGTTATCCATGTTTTCTTGCCGACGCCGGCAACGTGCATGGCTTACGAGAGCGTGCGTGCGTAGTTGCGGTAGCTTGCTTGCGTTGCTTGTACACGGAGAAGACGAGGATGAAAATTCAAACAAATAGTGTTAGAAATTCAGAGGATTAATGCTAAAATTATATAGTATTTTGAGGACAGTACCGAATTTTAGTACTTAGTCAAACGTCGGTATAAAAAAGTTCTACACGGTATAGTAAAAATGCTGTGGTTCGTAGAACCCTGATTGGTATTTAGCATACTGGTTTATAGGATACACACATGCATTTCTCACAATGACCATAGTAAAAAATCGTTAGACTTGAGGCACATTTTGTTAAAAAAAAAAAGTGTTGAAAAAGTCGATTATTTTGTTGAATACGGCGAACAAAATATTATCGAATTAACAACAAAAATGTTGGCATTTTAACAATTTCAAAGGACTGCCAACAAAATATACTGTTGAAATGCCAAAAATTTTGTTGTGGTTTCCAATAATATTTTGTTAGCCGTATTCAACAAAATAATCGGCCTTTCCAACAAATTTTGTTTTCAGTGTAGTCAATTTTGTCATTGTAGAATCAGAATCTATATATTGCGACACAGTAAAAAACCCAAACTTCATAATATTGTCAAGTATCTGCCTTGCTAATTTGACTCATTCATCAAACGGGACCCTGAATTATCTACCCTACAATGCGCATAGTAAAAAATGCGTTGTGATTACGTGCATTAAATAACTTAATATGCAGCTCAAAAGATGAATCAATTCTTTTGCTTTTGTGATGTTTACATGACATATTTATTTTCTGCATTTAGAGAAAACAAAAATAAATATGCGTTACCAAATTTGCGGACAGAATGTGTTCGAACGACCGAGTTCACCGAGTTTGGCTCGCGGTATTTATGCTCGCCGTATAGTGATGCCGTATGTGAGAAAAGTTTCGGCGCTCTGCGCCACGCAGCAGCAAAAATGAGAAGCGAGGAATCAAAATACATCCCCGAAGAGTAACAGTTACATTAGCCATTAAGCAACATAAAAAATATGCAAACGAAAAATTCTTATGCCAAACTACCAATTCTGCTATCATGAAATACTATATACTGTGACGTGGTAATTTTGTTCACGTCACATAAAGATAAAAATCGGCACGGCACGAGAGAACATGTCTGTTCTCGTTGCAGAATTTCTCTCGAGCAAAATCCAGAAGGGCCAAATGCGAGCGTATTTCCGTATTATTAATTTTATTTTGTATTATTTTTATTATAAACTATGTGTACGAGTGAGGGACGGTTTCATTCGGCGAGAACATCGATTCAGAGAACGTTGTGAGGGAAGGCTTAAAGGCATCAAGGTCAACATCGAGAGAGCGCGAAATTTCATATCAAGCGAGGGTCGCTAACTCAAAGCCCTCACCCGGAGCTGTCGAACTCGAGATGCGTCCAGTAGCATCGGGATCATTCGTCAATTTCCGTCAGTACCGAAGCTCAACGTCGGTCAACGTCGCGCTCAGCCGAAATTCAAATAAGTAATTATGATTATTATCGGCAATCATCGAAAGGCGAGCGAAGGTTCGAAAACTATCGAGATTCCCGCGAGTAGGCGAAGGGTGGGGGGTTAGAACCCTAGTCCGCGTAATCGCGCTTTCGTGAATTGTCGAGGACTTTCGTTTTGGACACCAATGAGGACTAAAATCTTCTTCTGAGCCGTCGCCAACCCGATCAAGAATACAACGTTACCGGAATTATCGAGGGGAAATGTTCCGTGGTCCTTTTCCGGATTTCCACCTACTGAAACTGTAGCGGTGAGCCGTCGCCTCGCTTTGAATTTTGTGTATTATTGTGTTAGAGATATCTCGATTTTTGTGTTGAAGAATTAACGTTAAAAAGCGATATTGTTTCAGGGGAAGTTTTGATCAAGTCTTGTCTCGCGTTATAACACCTGCCGCGAATATTTAGTTGGACTAATTATCGAATTGCCGAGAGGGATTCAAATTTTCTTTCGTCCAAACTGATATCTCATTGGATTAGTTTTCGAATTGCCGAGAGGGATTCAAATTGTTTTTTTTTGTCCAAACGGAATGCCCATAATTTAAGAAGCGTAAAATTATCCAACGTTCATCTTATCGTTAAGAGAAATTCGTTAGGGCGTGGCCTGAACGATATTAAGTTGGGATAAGTTGAGAGTGAACGTTTGGTAATCATACTTGTGAATGTTGGAAATGTTTATTGAATGTGATGGTTAATCAAATCTTAAGTTGTTAATTTTGACCAACCAATTATCGTAAAAAGTATAGTATTGCGTTGAACCGATGGTCGAGAGAAAGATAACGAGAAAATATTGTATATTTTTCCGGAAAATATTTACCCATCGCTATCGTATTGTTCCACTATTAAAATTAATTTCTTTTCTTTAATAAAATTTAATTGTAATTTCGGAATGGTGATTTTTGGTGTGTGAATTATTCTGTACAATTATTTGACCTCGCCCCTCTACCAAATTGGTTAGAAATACAGCTACGACCGGGAAATACCTTTCTTTTGTTCATGATTATTTCAAATAAAATTTGTCTAAGAAAAATCTTAGACTGGCGTCCAAGAAATATCGAGACCGAAGGTTAATTTGAGCGCTTAGACAGGAAAAAGCGTTACAATACACAATGGCTAAACTGAAATCTAACACGTATTTAGTGTTTATTCTCTTATTGGGGGTGGATTTGTACTATGCTGGCTTTTAAAATATCTCTCTTTCGAGGAATGTTCACTCATCAGTTATAGTTCCTAAATGGTATTGTAAATATTTCATGAAAGCGCATCGATATATTGTTTTTGCGCACACTATCATTTTTTATTTATACGGAACTATACAGATCGCACTCAAAGGAAACGTGCGAGTTGCACAAATTATAATGCCTCATTTTGACTGTTACTTAAATTTTCGTATTCTGTACAAAGTATAGAGGATCTTTTAAAAGAATATTTTGAATGTTACTGAATGAAACAGATTTGTTTTCTACGTGTGTGCGTGCATCATCGCGTGCTTGCATGCATGCGTGTGTGCGAACGTACACACGAGTCTCAAAACTGTGATACAAGAGGCGATGCATTGCCTGTCACTAACCATCGGTCTATCCATTCGCATGCGTGAAAAAAAACTCATTGACAAAAAGTTGAAACATTTCCTACGATATACAAACGAAGAAATAGTGAATTTAATTGTTTTTCATCTTCGTTATTTTTTTAATTGAATTTCTTCGAAAATGAAATTCTTCAAAAAAAATAATATAAACGATGATTTACATTATGTATTCTTTATAAAGATAATAAATTTAATTCATTTTTATTTATTTATTTAATATAATTGTTTATTCACGCTCTCTCGCTCGACCTTCTGTTTCAAGCCTTCCCCCGACAGTCGCGCTTCCCTCGTGCAACGCGACAGCCCGACGAACACTCCTCCACCATAGAGCGCGTGTAGAACGTAAACAAATCACATGGCCACAGAGCCAACCACACCAAAGAAAGAAAGAAAGAAAGAACGTAAACAAGCCAAACGATTTACATAAATTTACTTCAAATTGTTTAATTTCGATATATCGAAAAATAAAGCTTGTCTTAATTTTTTTTCATCATTCGATGAATAAACTCGGTATTAAAATTTAATTACTGAGCCCAAGTTGAATCGAATAAATAAATTATATTTATTTAATCAATAAATATTCATTCATTTAATTAACAGAGGGGCATTTAATTAATGTAATTTAAATGAAACAAATTAAATAAATAAAGTAAGCTTTAATGGGATCCCAATGAAACTCTGTTGGTTGGTTGAATTTGGATTTGAATTTTGCAATTCGAGTTATCACAGTTCTCCTTCTACTACAACTTGCCTTTACAATTGCACGCGGTATTACTTGATTAAAAATTGACTATGAATACCGCTCTCTTTGGAGGATCTGCGTAGTTTTCATCTCTATCAATGTAATTATAAAATTGCAAAATATGATCAATCCCGTCTCGAAGCTCTTGTAGCCAAGTCTTGTGGTCCCCTGGTTTCATTTAAGTCTGTCATCCAGCGTAAAATCTCCGGTGAATAAAGGACTTCGTACAAGAAAGTGTCAATAATGGAGGAAATTCCGGGAAGACTTCTGGTAACCGATACGAATGTTGTTGAACAGGTAAGAGAAAAAAAACTATACTAAGACTATTTTTTGGGTATCTTGAACTTTTATTGGCCACCGAAAAAAGACACGTGCTCGTAATTTTTAGTCGTTTTCGATTACCATACACCAGCATTTAGATCATACTGCGCTATTTCTCATTCCTCGAATCGTACGAAAAAGAAGAATTCCAAATAAATTTGTTATTTTGGAATTTTTCGGAAATTGCAGATTTTTTTCTTTAATGAGATGTTAATTTTTTCTAGGGAACAGGCGAATTATAGGAATAAATTTTCTAAAAGCCGTAAAGCAGTACGCAGGTGTTTCAGTTCATGATCACTTCGCAAAAAATCAATGGTTCGTATTTTAAATAATTTCAAAGAATCATTTTGAAAATTTCACCAAACTTTCTTTCCATTATATAGAGAAATTCTTATTTTTTCTTATATTTATTCGAAAAAGCCTTATATTCAAAAGCTATGGGCTATGTGCAACTGTCCTCGTGGCGCCGCCAGGTGGTCATATTTGAAAACGGTTGCCGGTTTCTTGGTACGGTGCCTCACGGTGTAAATAATATATTATTTAGGGCCGGTTGTTCCACCTCCAGGTAAATTTTATCTGATAGTTAAAGGTCTGCTACTCAATGCTACAACCGTCAGGTAAAATTTACCAGAAGGTGGAACAACCGGCCCTTAATAGCCCAGTGAACTACTGGTAAATGATTGAACCTTTTTTATATATGCAAGGTAAGTTCCCATTATTTTTTAACGTCAATTTTAATTAGGGGTTACTTAATCTAGATTGTTGCAAATTTAAATAATAAGATGATGTGACAGACTAACCTTTCACTTTCCTCATACGTCAAGTTTCGTTTATTTACAGAACGCTCCGAATTGATGCACTTTTTGGTTATGGCATGTACTAGTTGCGTTGCGATTCCGATCGCTCACCTGTATGCCAGAATTTTTCCGTAAACAATATACTTGTATAATAAATATGTTAACAATTGGTGAACCTCGTTGATGTCAATAATAATTTTTTTTACCGCGATTACACGTGATATTTACAACTGATATTTAGGAGCTGATGAGTTTAAACATACGAGATAGGACGGCACATTTACAACTCTAGCAGAAACATCTCTACCAAAATTCAACTCTACCCTAACCAAATGTCCCGTAACAACTCTACCATAAATAATACTACCTCGTAACAACTCTACCAAACGTGAAAACTCTACCTGAGAAAAAAATTAATATTAGATAAAATGACTACCAGATAACAACTCTACCAGGAGCATATTCTACCAGAACATTTCCGTCGGTAAATAAATATACCGCGTGAACTCTGCCACAAAAATAAATGTTTTGATAAAATTTCTACCATGTAACATCTCTATCATATGACACCTCTACCATATTAAAATTCAGCTATATAAAATTAGCCGCTCGATTTTGACTTTTGCATTTTTTTTAAATTTATAATGATTGTTTGTCGATAGTTTGTGATTGTTTGATTAATTAAAACATTTGTTTGATCATATTTTTTAGCAAACAAACGAAACAAAAAAGGGCGTTAAGCTAGCCGCAAATTTTTGAAATTTTGTCTAATTTGATTTTTTCAAACGCCAATCGATTCGGAATCGTTTGTTTGAAACAAATAATATTATTTGAAGGTTTGTTTGATTGTTGTTTTTCCAAAAAATGAATAAATAAAATATTGGATCGTTGTAGCTTTTACACTAAATTCTAATATAATCTCGAACATTGGCCGAAGCGCTTGAGTTTACTTTTCAGAGCAATCATGATCTCGATTGTGTATAAAAAATGTGTACATCTATTCGATTTAAAAACATTGAATTATTTGTATTACCAGGCTAGCATTAAGGCGTCTTCTCACTTTGGAAATTTAAAAAAATCGATTTTTTTTTTTTTTTAAATTTTGAAAGTACATATCTTCAAAAATGTCATCTCGAAATTTCATAAAGATCGGACGAGTCTAACTACATTTTTTGGCGACCGTTAGGTGACTACCTGAGAGTACCCGGCGATCCCTCCAAAACTTTAAACGCAGTTATCTCAAAACAAGGTTTTTCGGTGCTTTGTTGATGAAATTTCGGAAACTATCCGGCCGATTGTCATGAAATTTGAATGACATATGCTTCATAGTTATGGCTATAGCGCATATCATCAGATTTTTTAAATTTTGATTTTAAGAATTTTTTTTTTACAAAAAACTGCAAAAAAATCGTGGTTTTTTTTTACTTTTTCGAAAAACGTGCGCCATTTTGTTATTTTCGCGAATATCAAAAATCTGATGATATGCGCTATAGCCACTGACATACTGAATCTAAAACAGTTTTATTTTTTTGTTTCAGACGACCCGTCTCGGAGATACCATCAACAAGCCACGACCATAACATTTTTACACGGGTTTTTCAATGCTACTGATGTATTATAATAATTGTTTAAAAAAATAAAATAAAATTTTTTTCATGTACTTGAAAGATGTGTTTATTACATAGGATCCGTTTTATCCCATAATTTTAAGCAAAAATCCTCGAAAAAAAATCGCAAAAACAGCCTATTTTTGAGGCGCTTAAAGTGAGAAGATGCCTTAAAATTAGGCTGTGTCTAGTCGTCCGGACACCCGGAAAAATACGCGTCCGGTATTCGTCCGGATATTTGTCCAAAATGAGGTTATTTTTTTTCAATTAATTTTTTTGTGGTATGATGGTATATTGAAACTCCCTCCGAAAATACACCTCACAGCTATAAATGTCCGGACACATAATCGCACGTAATTCGTCCGGATATACAATTTATAATGATTTTCGTATATCCGAACGAATAATCATACAGAATTCATCCGGGTATATAATGAATTACATATCGACGAACGATTTCCAAGGGTTCTAATATGTATCCGGACGACTAATCGTACGTAATTCATACGGATACATAAGAAATAAAGGTATTTGCATGTATCCGGACGAGTAATCCGGCACGTAATTCGTCCGGAAATACAATTTATAATGGTTTCCGTATAGTATATCCGGACGAATACTCACAGGTAATTCATCCGAATATACAATTTCTGATAGTTGTTATATGTATCCGGATAACTAATCGTACGTAATTCATCCGGATATATGATGAATAAAGATATTTGCATGTATCCGAACGAATAATCGCACGTAATTCGTCCGGATATACAATTTATGATAGTTGTTATAATAGTTGGACATGAGAAAATAGTAGGGTGGGTTGGGGTCATCTTGCGGTTGTTTTTTGAATAGTTGGGCATGTGGAAATAGTAGGATGGGTTTGGGTCATCTTGCGGTTGTTTTTTCAATAGTTGGACATGTGGAAATAATAGGGTGAGTTTGGGTCATCTTGCGGTTGTTTTTTGAATAGTTGGACATGAGGAAATAGTAGGGTGGGTTTGGGTCATCTTGCGGTTATTTTTTGGATAGTTGGACATAAGGAAATAGTAGGGTGGGTTTGGGTCATCTTGCGGTTGTTTCTTGAATAGTTGGACACGTGGAGATAGTAGGGTGGGTATGGGTCATCTTGCGGTTGTTTTTTGAATAGTTGAACATGAGGAAATAGTAGGGTGGGTTTGGGTCATCTTGCGGTTGTTTTTTGAATAGTTGGACATGTATTTGAATAGTTGGATAAAAATACTATTTCCACGTGTCCAACTATTCAAAAAACAACCGCAAGATGACCCAAACCCACCCTACTATTTCCACATACCCAACTATTCAAAAAACAACCGCAAGATGACCCAAACCCACCCTACTATTTCCTCATGTTCAACTATTCAAAAAACAACCGCAAGATGACCCATACCCACCCTACTATCTCCACGTGTCCAACTATTCAAGAAACAACCGCAAGATGACCCAAACCCACCCTACTATTTCCTCATGTCCAACTATTCAAGAAACAACCGCAAGATGACCCAAACCCACCCTACTATTTTCTCATGTCCAACTATTCAAAAAACAACGGCAAGATGATCCAAACCCACCCTACTATTTCCACATGTCCAACTATTCAAAAAACAACCGCAAGATGACCCAAACCCACCCTGCTATTTCTTCATGTCCAACTATTCAAAAAACAACCGCAAGATGACCCAAACCCACCCTACTATTTCCTCATGTCCAACTCTTATAACAACTATCATAAATTGTATATCCGGACGAATTACGGGCGATTATTCGTTCGGATACATGCAAACACCTTTATTCATCATATATCCGGATGAATTACGTACGATTAGTCGTCCGGATACATATTAGAACCCTTGGAAATCGTTCGTCGATACGTAATTCATTATATACCCGGATGAATTCTGTACGATTATTCGTTCGGATATACGAAAATCATTATAAATTGTATATCCGGACGAATTACGTGCGATTATTAGTCCGGACATTTATAGCTACGAGGTGTATGTCGGAGGGAGTTTCAATATACCATCATACTATAAAAAAATTAATTGAAAAAAAAAATAACCTCATTTTGGACAAATATCCGGACGAATACCGGACGCGTATTTGTCCGGGTGTCCGGACGACTAGACACAGCCTAATTTTAATGCTAGCCTGGTAATAGAAATAATTCAATGTTTTTAAATCGAATAGATGTACACATTTTTTATACACAATCGAGATCATGATTGCTCTGAAAAGTAAACTCAACCGCTTCGGCTAATGCTCGAGGTTATATTGGAATCCAGTGTAAAAGCTATACAATGATCCAATATTTTATTTATTCATTTTTTGGAAAAACAACAATCAAACAAACGTTCAAATAATATTATTTGTTTCAAACAAACGATTCCGAATCGATTGGCGTTTGAAAAAATCAAATTAGACAAAATTTCAAAAATTTGCGGCTAACTTAACGCCCATTTTTGTTTCGTTTGTTTGATAAAAAATATGATCAAACAAACATTTTAATTAATCAAACAATCACAAACTATCGACAAACAATCATTATAAATTTAAAAGAAATGCAAAAGTCGAAATCGAGCGGCTAATTTTATATAGCTTTAAAATTCTGCCATAATTTACATCTATACCCCAGAAACAATCTGTCATAACATCTGCTCTACCATAAATAAATATCAACCGGCGATAACTCTACCACAAAAATTTATTATTTCATAACATTTCTACCATATAACATCTCTACCACATGACATCTCTACCATATTAAATGCCCACCACATTTACATCTCTACCAAATGTTGATAACGTATGTTTTTCAAATGGTAAAAACGTTTGCCGAAAATGTCAACACACAAATAGAAATATATTATTTACTTTTTAATAATGTAATAAAATGTATTGAATACCGAAAGTTTTTCTCTCTATTCTTATAGATTTAACGTTTTCTCTTAAACGTATGTTTAACATTCTCTTAAACGTATGTTTAACAGAAAACGTTGAATCTACAAGAACAGAAAGAAAAACTTTCGGTATTCATTAATTAAAGGTTTTGTAAACCTTTTATTACATTATTGAAAAGTAAATAATATATTTCTATTTGTGTGTTGACATTTTCGGCAAAAGTTTTTACCATTTGAAAAACATACGTTATCAACATTTGGTAGAGATGTTATGTGGTAGAGATGTAAATGTGGTGGACATTTAATATGGTAGAGATGTTATGAAATAATAAATTTTTGTGGTAGAGTTGTCGGCGGTTGACATTTATTTACGGTAGAGATGTTATGACAGATTGTTTCTGGGGTATAGATATAAATTATGGTAGAATTTTAATATGGTAAAGATGTCACATGATAGAGATGTTACATGGTAGAAACTTTATCAAACCATTTATTTTTGTGGCAGAGTTGACACGGAATATTTATTTACCGACGGAAATGTTCTGGTAGAATATGCTCCTGGTAAAGTTGTTATGTGTTGGTAGAGTTTGGTAGAGTTTTTACGAGGTAGTATTATTTATGGTAGAGTTGTTGCAAGACATTTTGTTAGGGTAGAGTTGAATTTTGGTAGAGATCTTTCTGGTAGAGTTGTAAATGTGCCGTCGACGCCGCTCCCGGGACCCTTTACGCAAATTTATTTTCGCGCACTAGAGACTAGTTCTCTGCCGTCAACCGTTCCCTCATGTCCTCTCCGCCTGTTCCCGTGAGTCAACTTCGCCACCCCCACTCCGAAACGTCAAATATTTACTCTCTCATTTGTTTTGCATTCCCTCTTTTTCCATGCGCTGTTCCCTCTGTATCAGTGATGTTAAGAGTGGGGATGGAGGAGAAGTTGACACAAGGGATTGCATGGATTTGGTCCCGTCGAGTTAACACATAGGAGAGTTGACTGTATTCACTCAAAGTTACTGTGAGTCCCGTGTATAGGTATATTTAGCGTTGAGCCGCTAACACGGCTCTTGACCCTACCATGACCGATTTCTGATATTCACCGCCGATCACGGCCAGTATATGCGATTAGATGGTAGGGTATACCTATACATAGGACTCACAGTACTTGCAGTAAATATCGGAATTAGGGCCCATATAATCGCAGTTCTGCCAGTTCCTCGCAGTGAATATCGGAACATGGCCTAACGGCTACAAAAAAGCGCCGCTACGACGGGCCCCCAAAACCATTTCCGCTCTTTTTTGCAGTCAGCTGCATGACCGAAGGAAGATTTTCTAGTTTTCTTCGTACAGATATCGATAGAGCACGCAGCTTGGCGATGTACACCTCCACTGAGTTAGCCCCCCCATATGGATTAACGGGACAGACCTAGTTAGAATTTTCGAAAAATCGATTTTTTTTTTATTTCATTTTCAAAAAGTAGAATCTCTTACGAACATTTTCCGCCCAGGTAAATGTAAATCGGACCATTATTCGCCGAAATACAAGACTTTGTAGCACGTCGTGTCTGAGCCATGCAAACCGTACTCAAAACTTTAAATGCGTTTTTCTCGAAACCATGTTTTTGAAGTCGGTGATCACTGTAGCTCGAGAACGGCTTTACCGATCGGGTTGAAATTTATATCACTTCTTCTATACATGGTAGTCCTCCATATGAACGAAGGATTTTTTTTTTGGATAATTATTTTTATTTTTAATAGCAAAAAATGGAACTGATATTTTGGTCAAAAAAACACTTTTGACTTTTAACGGCCGCCATTTTGTGAAAAATGGAAATTTTTCAAAACCCTTCGTTCAACCGGAGCATTATATCATTAACTAAAAATCCCCTCCGTTTTTTTTGTTTGAGATGAGCCGTTGCAGCGTGAGCTTGATCACCGCAAACCGTGTTTTTTTTTGCAGCGTCCTCGGCAATTGACGGTCACCAGCTTATTTCGATATGTATTGCGTTGAAAAAATTACAACATATACATTACATATGTATCTTTTAAACGGAAGAACTTTTGTTGTGAATTATTTTATCGTTTGACCAAAAAAAAATCGGAAAAAAGGCCTTTTTTTTGACGTTCCAACTAGGTCTGTCCCGTTAAATTAATTTTCAATTTCACAAATCTCTTGGTGGTCGTACAGTGGTGTACGGTGTCGCATTTGAAACGTTGAGTGGTTTATCATTTTTTCAAAAAATTAGTTTCAAAAAATACCCCCAGAGTTAGCCCCCCCCATAACGACTATTTTGACTTTTTTTTGCAGATCACTTGGTGGTCGTACAGTGGTGTACGGTGTTGCACTTAAATCGTTGAGTAGTTTTATCATTTTTTCAAAATATTAATTTAAAAAAATACCCCCAAAGTTAGCCCCCCCCCCCCCATAAAGACTATTTTGACTTTTTTTTTACGAATTACTCGGAAATCGTTCAGTGGTGTATGGTATCGCATTTAAATCGTTCAGTGATTCATCATTTTTTTGACAAATAAAGTTTAAAAAATTGCATCTGCGAGCGATACCTTCTCAAACGTCATCGATCCATCGAATCGAATTGAACTTTGCATATCGTTTACATATGTGCGCACGCTATGGCCGCCTCATGTTCGACTGCCCGCTCCCCTTTTTCATAATAATATTTTACAAATAAATGGTGGAAGTAGTTGTTCTTATTCGTGTTTACTCCAGTTCCATTCAGTTCGACGTGTGTTTGTTCACAAATTTGTAAAGTTGCAATGTCAAAATGTAGCTGTTAACTTCTCCATTTCTCATTCAATGATTTGGTTAGAGACTTCTCCCGACCAAAATTGAATTCGATTACGATTATAACATTTTTTGATTTTATGTAAGTTTACACTTTTTTATCATCTTCATTCTTCGTACAATCATTCAACTTCGACAATTATATTTAAATTTTTATTTTTGTATGTAAAAGACTTATCCTACCGTCAATCAACATTAACCATAGGAATTGAATCTCGAGGGAGTTGTACTTAACAAATGAATGGTTTCTTATCTATCTGTATTATATTTTATCAATTTTTAGAATTTTTTAGATTTTTTTTTATTCTGCCGGTTTTTTTCTCTCGTTTTCACCTTATTTCCATCAAGCTATACGATTTCTTCAAAATAATGATGAATCACTGAACGATTTAAATGCGATACCATACACCACCAGGGTTGCGAAATTTTTAATGAAAATATTTTCCATGAACCATTTAATTAAAATGGTTAATGAAAATAATATCCGTTAGCCATTTAAATTAAATGGTTAATGGAAATTATTTCTATTAACGATTTAATTAAATGGTTAATGGAAATAATTTCCATTGACCATTTAATTTTAATGGTAAATGGAAATATTTTACAAAAATCATTTAATTTAAATGGTTAATGGGAATAATTTTCATTAACCATTTAATTAAATGGTTAATGGAAATATTTTCCATTAATCATTTAATTTTAATGGTCATTGGAAATATTTGCCATTAATCGTTTAATTTTAATGGTCAATGGAAATATTTTCCATTAACTATTTAATTTTAATGGTCAATGGAAATATTTTCCATTAATTATTTAATTTTAATGGTCAATGAAAATATTTTCCTTTAACCATTAAAATTAAATAATAGTAATCGAGGTTCCGTCGGTTACTGGTACCGGCAGCAGTTTCGACTTCGGTCAAAATGATCCGATGGTAGTAATCGAGCCTCACTCGGTTACCAGTAGCAGTACCAGTTTTGGTCTGGGTCAAAATAACACTATGATAGTAACCGAGGTTTTCTCGGTTACTACCATTGGGTCATTTTGACTCAGAATAAAACCGTTCCCGGTATTTATAACCGAGAAAACCACGGTTACAGCCATTGGGTCATTTTGACCCAGAATAAGACGGTTTCCACTACTAGTAACCGAGAAAACCATGGTTACTGCCATTGGGTCATTTTGACCCAGAATGAAACCGTTTCCGCTACTAGTAACCAAGAAAATCACGGTTACTGCCATTGGGTCATTTTGTCCCAGAATAAAACCGTTACCGCCACTAGTAACCAAGAAAACCTCTCTCTCCCTCTCCCTCTCTCTCCTTCTCACCCTCTCTCTCCCCCTCCCCCTCTCTCTCCCCCTCCCCCTCTCTCTCCCCCTCCCCCCTCTCTCTCTCTTCCCCTACCTCTCCCGCTCTCTCGCCCTCTCCCGCTCTATCTCTTTCTCTGACCAAACAAACTCAAACCCAAACAAACCCAAACAAACAGCCGCATTTGAATCGTAACCCAGACAAACCCAAACAAAATGCCGCGTTCGAATCGTAACCCAAACAAAACCAAACAAACCCCAACAACTTCAAACAAAATGCCGCGTTCGAATCGTATCCCAAACATAAATCCAAACAAAATGCCGCATTCGAATCGTAACCCAAACAAACCCAAACAAAATGCCATATTCGAATCGTAACTCAAACCCAAACAAGACCCACAATAAAACCACTTCCGCTATTAGTAACCGAGAAAACCGCGGTTTTAACCGTTGCGTCATTTTGACCCAGAATAAAACAGTTTTCACTACTAGTAACCGAGAAAATCACGATTACCGTCATTGGGTCATTTTGACCCAGAATAAAACCGTCACCGCCACTAGTAACCAAGAAAACCTCTCTCTCTCTCTCTCTCTCTCTCTCTCTCTCTTCCCCTCTCCCTCTCCCTCTCTCGTCAAACAAACCCAAACAAACCCAAACATAAACCCAAACAAAACGTCGCGTTCGAATCGTATTCCAAACATAAATCCAAACAAAATGCCGCGTTCGAATCGTAACCCAAACAAAATGATGCGTTCGAATCGTAAACCAAACAAACCCAAACAAAATGGCGCGTTCGAATCGCAACCTAAACAAACATAAGCAAACCCAAATATAAATCCAAACAAAATGCCTCGTTCGAATCGTAACCAAAACAAATCCAAACAAGACCCACAGTAAAACTACTTCCGCTATTAGTAACCGAGAAAACCGCGGTTATAACCATTGGGTCATTTTGACCCGGACTACAATCACTCCACTAGTAACCGAGAAAACCACGGTTACTGCCATTGGGCCATTTTGACCCAGAATAAAACCGTTCCCGCTACTAGTAACCGAGAAAACCTCGGTTACTAACAGGTCGGTTACTAAGGTCGTTGTGACCCAGAGTAACACGGTTCCCGCTACTAGTAATCGAAAAAAGCTCCGTTACTACCATTGGGTCTTTTTGACCCAGAATAAAACCGTTCCCGCTACTAGTAACCGAGAAAATTTTGGTTACTACCATTGAGCCACTTTGACCCAGACTAAAACCACTCCCGCGACTAGTAACCGAGAAAACCACGGTTACTGCCATTGGGTCATTTTGACACAGAATAAAATCGTTCCCGCTACTAGTAACCGAGAAAACCACGGTTATTACCATTGGGTCATTTTGACCCAGACCAAAACCGCTCGCGCTATTTGTAACCGAGAAAACCTCGGTTACTATCATAGGGTCATTTTGACCCAGATCAAAACTGGTACTGCTACTGGTAACCGAGTGAGCCTCGATTACTACCATGGGGTCATCTTACCCAAGCCAAAACTGCTGCCGGTACCAGTAACCGAGGAAACCTCCATTACTATTATTTAATTTTAATTAAATAGATAATGGAAAATATTTCCATTAACCATTTAATTAAATGGTTAATGGAAAATATTTTAATTGACCATTAAAATTAAATGGCTAATGGAAAATATTTCCATTAATCATTTAATTTGAATGGTTAATGGAAATAGTTTTCATTAACTATTTAATTAAATGGGTAATGGAAATATTTTCCATTAATCGTTTAATTTTAATGGTCAAATCATTGAATGAGAAATGGAGATGTTAACAGCTACATTTTGACATTGCAACTTTACAAATTTGTGAACAAACACACGTCGAACTGAATGGAACTGAAGTAAACACGAATAAGAACAACTACTTCCACCATTTATTTGCAAAATATTATTATGGAAAACGGGAGCGGGCAGTCGGACATGAGGCGGCCATAGTGTGCGCACATATGTAAACGATATGCAAAGTTCAATTCGATTCGATGGATCGATAACGTTTGAGAAGGTATCGCCAACGAAGTCAGATTTATATAGAAGCCCAGTTCTTATGGGCGCCTTGAAAACAAACTTTCTGCGACCCGAACTGCCGCTCCGCGGCGCGACGTTCGCTCTGTGACGTCACTAGCGACCAGCTGCCATGTTACCATGAAGATGGGGAAGCGTGGAGTGACGTATCTCTCTTGCACATTTAAAAGCAAGAAGATGCTTGGACTGAGCGCGTGGGGTCAAGTAATCGAATCCTACAATTGAAGTTTTTTTTTTTATGTAAAATGTATATAAATATTTGAGACCACTTTCTTTGTAATATAGTTTTTTTACACAATGAATATCTTTAAGAAAATGACGCAAACACGGGCCATTCAGATAAGCGGTATGAGCTCGACGTGGGGTGAAGTGTTCAAACCCTGATTTTCTTTTCTTTTTTTTTTTCAAGTCCGCGACACACTATACCCGTAAAGCAGCTGGAAACGATAAAAATATTTTGAGTAGAAATTTCTGATATGAAAAATACATTAGCCTGATATAAATAAATATAAGGTAGATGTCTACATTTTTTAAATTTAATTGAAATCAGTTTATTTTTCGGATGAGAATTTCGTAATTTCGAAATGGAAGAATAATTCAGTCATAACAGGAAATGGCGAATACTAATTTGGAACGAAAAAATCTTGACATAACCGAACTATTGTTTGTGGCATCATTAATTTTTTTCCAGTATCGACTATTTTTTTCAAAAGCTTTCGAAAAAGTCCATGAAAATTTCCAATAGTTTTGAAAGCTTTTGTAACGATAAGGCGTTGAACGAACAGTTTTTTGAATACTGTCACCTGAAAAAATTAAGGTGAAGATCGATGGGAAAAAGAATAAGGAACAAATTCAAAGTATGCTAGAAGAATTTCTTTTGTTTTTTCAACGAAGAAATATACGGTTTTTTCGGCGAATTTATATAAAGTCTCGATAATATCAAAAATTGGACTCATTTTTCCGACAAATGCCTGAATATGAAAAGTATTCAGTGATCTCAATTCATGTAAAAAATTGGCTCCATCTTCTTTTCTTCGTGGAAGTGTGTGTGGGTGTAAATGTTTTTAATACTTGGTAAAAAGCAAGCATAGGAATATTTCATGTACCCACTCTTAGTTAATTTTAGTTCACGTATAGCAGTATTATTGAAAAATAGACAGTGCATTTTAGAGCTTTTGTGTCAAAAATAGAAAACATGCGTGAGCTAAAATTATTCAATGGAAACCACGGGAAGGTGGCGGGTGTCTTCCATCGGGACGGGGAGGATGTACTGGAAAGGGTGGGTGTGAATGGGGATGTAATTAGGTATTAAGGAGTTTTCCTACTGTATTGTTGAAAAAAAAAGAGAAAATAGTATCTGCTGAGATCGGGAAAAGAAAAAATTTAAAAAACATGCTGGTAACAGTAGGATCACTCGTCGTCAACGCTGTCCACTCAGCTACGCATATTATTTTTATAACATTTGATCAGAACTTGCTTATAAATCATGAGAGAGCTTGAGATTTAGAAGTCATGATCCGTTCAATATTTGAATCACAAGAATTAAAATATTGAGTTACGCATTAAATTACATTAAAACGTAAATTTTGTCGTTGAGATTGATCAAAGCGGATAACAAGACTGTCCTCCGCTCATGATCACCGCACACACCGCACATATATCTATTAAATTATTTTTACGAATATCAAAATTCGCAGAGAATACAGTTAATTCAACCGCATTACTCAGGATAAACTAATTTTGTTCTAACAATAACTGAAATTTTTTATTTTCTTATATATACTCCTTTTTCAATCACATGTTGATTAAAAAGTCATTCGACGTCTTACATTGTTTCATTCTTTACTCGTTATGGAAACAAACTCACGGTTCTCTTTCCTTCGGAAAACGATGAAACGTCAATTCCGGATTTTTTCTCTTCGAGTTGCTACATCCTTCATAAACGCACAACGCGTTCGCCGTCATTTTCTCAATAGATATTTAAATGTACAACAATTTAAAGGGACCGGCACGACTTCGTAAGCACTGAATTAAAACAGATACTGGCGGCGAGAGCGCATGCGTGACGTCACCAGCGAATTTCGTGACGTCATGCTGTCCCCAGCATATAAGCCCATGAGAGAGAGTGAGAGGGAGAACGATGCGCCGCCGACAGCGCCACTGCTTACGAACTAACGCTGGGGACATGTCCCCACTAAATTCGGCACAAAAAATCCTTAAGAACTGGAGTTCTATATACATCTGACTTCGTTGTCGAAACCGGAGTCGATATATTGCAAAACCTGCTGACAGCGCTGTGTCAACGAAGTCAGATGTATATAGAACTCCAGTTCTTAAGGATTTTTTGTGCCGAATTTAGTGGGGACATGTCCCCAGCGTTAGTTCGTAAGCAGTGGCGCTGTCGGCGGCGCATCGTTCTCCCTCTCACTCTCTCTCATGGGCTTATATGCTGGGGACAGCATGACGTCACGAAATTCGTTGGTGACGTCACGCATGCGCTCTCGCCGCCAGTATCTGTTTTAATTCAGTGCTTACGAAGTCGTGCCGGTCCCTTTAAATTGTTGTACATTTAAATAACTATTGAGAAAATGCCGGCGAACGCGTTGTGCGTTTGTGAAGGATATGTAGCAACTCGAAGAGAAAAAATCCGGAATTGACGTTTCATCGTTTTGCGAAGGAAAGAGAACCGTGAGTTTGTTTCCATAACGAGTAAAGAATGAAACAACGTAAGACGTCGAATGACTTTTTAATCAACATGTGATTGAAAAAGGAGTATATATAAGAAAATAAAAAAATTTCAGTTATTGCTAGAACAAAATTAGTTTATCCTGAGTAATGCGGTCGAATTAAGTGTATTCTCTGCGAATTTTGATATTCGTAAAAATAATTTAATAGATATATGTGCAGTGATCATGAGCGGAGGACAGTCTTGTTATCCGCTTTGATCAATCTCAACGACAAAATTTACGTTTTAATGTAATTTAATGCGTAACTCAATATTTTAATTCTTGTGATTCAAGTATTGAACGGATCATGACTTCTAAATCTCAAGCTTTCTCACGGTTTATAAGCAAGTTCTGATCAAACGTTATAAAAATAATATGCGTAGCTGGGTGGACAGCGTTGACGACTCATGACTCGAAGGTCTGGGGTTCGATTCCTGGGCACCTCATTACTTTTTTTTTTCGTTTTAAACAAATATTTCTTTTTAATATCGAAATTTGATACCTTTTCAGCTTTATTAATTTTCTCTGAATTAATTTCCACTTGAGAGAATTTCAATTTGATTTTTTATCCCACCCATTAAAATTGCGTCATAAAACAGTCACGTAATATCTTTTTACACTACCGGCCAAAAGTCCAGAAAAGTTCTAAAACGTTTTGTTATGCTATTTCGCTGGTAATCAACGTAAAGAGATTAAGTAAACGGCATTTCGAAGGGGAGGGATTCAGCTTCATTTTGATTTCTTTGAATAATTTATACGATTAGTTTTACAGCCAGCACTCTGTTTTCAAAATGACAATTTTTCGCCTTTTTTACCCCCCTTTCAGGTGGGCCCGGTTTCCAGAGGAAATTTTTTGTATGTATTTTTCCGAACGGAATCATGAAGGTGGAAGCTCGAGCTTCAATTTTGTTTTTTGAAAAAACTTTGTGCGATTTTTCCCGCCAAAGTTATTCCGTTTCTTTGTCAAAAATGAACCAAGTTCAAAAATGCCGTGTAACACGGAAACGACAAGCTTTTGAAAAAACTTCAAAAGGGCAAACAGTTGCGTCGGTTTCTCAGATTTTTCTCCAAATTTTTTTTTTTCTTATTCTCGGACGAAACCCACACATTCCAATTATCGTAACTCGGGAATGATTTATTGTGTTTCTGATGAAATTTCATAAGAGTAAAAGTTTTATTTTTTCATTTTCAATGCTATGGAACGTTTTCAGATTTTTCTTCAAACTTTTTTTTTTCGTTACCATTTCATTATTTTCTAGTCGCAAGTTAATCAATCATTCGGAAGGGTTTTAGATTTTCGACAATAAGTTCTGACAAAATCTGGACACGGGAGCAGCTCGACGCCATGTATTAGTTGGGAAATTATACTAATACACGCGAATATGACGGTTTTCGGTGTTTTCCCAAATTTTATTTTTATAAAAAATAATCACTTTTGTTACATCAAAATTGACTGATTATTTACAGAAAGTAAATTAGTATTTACAGCAGTTAATGTTGAAATGAAAAAAAGTATTGACAGCAGTAAATACCCCATACTTCTCAAGTAACTGTAAGCGAATTACCTTAGTTTGAATCAAATATTAACGAAAAAAATTTGAGAAAAAAATCTGAAAAAATTTCAAAGCATTAAAAATGAAAAAATAAAACTTTTTCCCCCCTTGAAATTTCATCAGAAACATAATAATTCCCGAGTTACGATAATTGGATTGTGTGGATTTCGTCCGAGAATACGGAAAAAACATATTTTGGGTTGCGTCCGCACGCTTTTGTTCAACCACTTGAAATGGAAATCTCGAGACATGCGAGATGCGGCAAATCGTAAACGAAAAACACCATACGGAAAACCGTCCAGAAAATTGCTCAAAGTTTCACATCAATGAGTGGTGCGGCATGAACAGAGTGGATCAACCTTTTATTTTTTCACACATTTCCAAAAAAGTTTGTAGTTCCTATTAAACCGGATATTTCTGTAAATATCTTTTTCACTTTTCATTGCTTCCAAATTGCTATGCACCCTCATGTAAATAAAATGAAACTTTCATAATATTGAGGCGAGCATCTTTGTAAGGTAACAAAAAATATCCCATTTCATCATTAATTTTCAAGATGTTGCAATTTTTTTATATTCAAACTTTTTGAGTACTCGAGAAATAATTTGTCACAGCCAAATATGGTTCATACGGTTTAAATTGTATTTCCTAACAATAAAGAACCTTGTAGCATTTCAAAGATGTGAACTTCAACCTCACAGTTGTTTTTAGCAAAATATTGTCAAAGTTTATTCCAAAGTTAGTCCACTTTTTAATATCTCTGATAAAGATTTCGTTTTAAATATAAGATTTGTTCAAAGTTTCCTGTGAAATTTTTTTTCTGAGTGTTATTCAGCATTTCTAGTCGGATATATTTTTTTAATATATTATATTTTAAAAGTTGGTTCCAAAACTAGTCTGCTTTTTCAATTTTTAAATAGAAAACTATGTAGATATAAGATTTGTTCGAAGTTTCGAGTTAATATTTCATTTTTACATTTCTTGTTATTTAAATATTTTATTTAGACAAAGTTTTCTTTTTCTACGATTTCTAGTCAAAAACTGTTTTTTTTTTAGAAATTAATGCAATAATTTTCATATTGTTTTATATTTTTATCTCTAGGGTATGTATTCCTAACGCGGACCATTGTACTCTGATATTTTAGTCCTCTCATGTTGACTTATGATCTTGTTATCATTTTTCTCGAAATAATTAAAGTATAAAGAAGTACGCTTTATCAGATTGTGATTGTTGGCTACTAAAATAAACCAGGGGTCTGTTTTGAGCATATTTCCCCGAAATTTTGCAACCTTGTGAAAGGTTCTGAAAAATATCCTATATTAAAGAATGATCCTACTGTTACCGGCATGTTTTTTTAATTTTTTCTTTTTCCGATCTCAGCAGATACTATTTTCTCTTTTTTTTCAACAATACAGTAGGAAAACTCCTTAATACCTAATTACATCCCCATTCATACCCACCCTTTCCAGTACATCCTCCCCGTCCCGATGGAAGACACCCGCCACCTTCCCGTGGTTTCCATTGAATAATTTTAGCTCACGCATGTTTTCTATTTTTGACACAAAAGCTCTAAAATGCACTGTCTATTTTTCAATAATACTGCTATACGTGAACTAAAATTAACTAAGAGTGGGTACATGAAATGTTCCTATGCTTGCTTTTTACCAAGTATTAAAAACAATTACACCCACACACACTTCCACGAAGAAAAGAAGATGGAGCCAATTTTTTACATGAATTGAGATCACTGAATACTTTTCATATTCAGGAATTTGTCGGAAAAATGAGTCCAATTTTTGATATTATCGAGACTTTATGTAAATTCGCCGAAAAAACCGTATATTTCTTCGTTGAAAAAACAAAAGATATTCTTCTTGCATACTTTGAATTTGTTCCTTATTCTTTTTCCCATCGATCTTCACCTTAATTTTTTCAGGTGACAGTATTCAAAAAACTCTTCATTCAACGCCTTATCGTTATAAAAGCTTTCAAAACTATTGGAAATTTTTATGAACTTTTTCAAAAGCTTTTGAAAAAAATAGTCGATACTGAAAAAAAATTAATGATGCCACAAACAATAGTTCGGTTATGTCAAGATTTTTTCGTTCCAAATTAGTGTTCGCCATTTCCTGTTATGACTGAATTATTCTTCCATTTCGAAATTACGAAATTGTCATCCGAAAAATAAACTGATTTCAATTAAATTTAAAAAATGTAGACATCTACGTTATATTTATTTATATCAGGCTAATGTATTTTTCATATCAGAAATTTCTACTCAAAATATTTTTATCGTTTCCAGCTGCTTTACGGGTATAGTGTGTCACGGACTTGAAAAAAAAAAAAGAAAAGAAAATCAGGGTTTGAACACTTCACCCCACGTCGAGCTCATACCGCTTATCTGAATGGCCCGTGTTTGCGTCATTTTCTTAAAGATATTCATTGTGTAAAAAAACTATATTACAAAGAAAGTGGTCTCAAATATTTATATACATTTTACATAAAAAAAAAAACTTCAATTGTAGGATTCGATTACTTGACCCCACGCGCTCAGTCCAAGCATCTTCTTGCTTTTAAATGTGCAAGAGAGATACGTCACTCCACGCTTCCCCATCTCCATGGCAACATGGCAGCTGGTCGCTAGTGACGTCACAGAGCGAACGCCGCGCCGCGGAGCGGCAGTTCGGGTCGGAGAAAGTTTGTCTTCAAGGCGCCCATAAGAACTGGGCTTCTATATAAATCTGACTTCGTTGGTTTCGAGTTGAGTAACAAAACTGACGTCACTTTCGAACTTCGAACATGTTTTTGCCGGTTTTTGCACAATGTTTCACGTTTTGTTTGTTATTGAATCGTGAAATATGTTGACAAATTTTGTGGTGACAAAACAAATAAAGCTCTTGTCCCGCACCCTCTTAATTCGTGTAGGTAAACTCAATACAATTTTTAATGTCTGATCACTACAAATAAAATCGTATTTTAAGGTTATGTTTTTAATTCTGGCATCAACGTATTTTTGTCTTGCAAAAAGTTTTTGCAGCTTACAGTTGCTTACGGTTCATTTTAGACTGTACAATGAACTAAGTATATGAGATTATACGAAATATATAATCTCGTTTATTATTTGAAAGTTTGGACTCCAGAAATTATAACTGCAAATTGTGCAAGATGAACTTTTGCTCCGAATATTGTAAGTGGGTGTGCTAACACTTTCATAACCGAAATGTCGATTTGCGGTCTTATTTATTTATAATAGAACGTAATTTGTTTTACAAATTTCATTTCACAGTATTTGTAAAATAAATTTCCTTTATTTATGATCTGGAAGTTTCATTGGAAATCATTCCAGGGAAATTACAGATTCGTTGCTATTGTTTTTTAAATTTTGTATATAAATGTTCATATGCTGTAATTTATGACAATAAAGATGGTTATTATGCAAGAATTTTTGACTAAATAACAAACCGCATTCAAATTCATATCATTGGAATGGAATGACAGATATTTATTTTATTATTTTTTTGAATTCTTGGAATTGGTCCAATTGTTTTTGCAGATTTAGTTTTTAGATCTGAAAGAAAGATTGTTCAATTAAAATATTTCAAAAATGTAAGTAAATTGATTCATTTGAAATATAAAGGACATCATTTTTTATTCTCATACTGTCCATGTTTGTTGGGTACCTTATTCCAGTGAACGAAGATCAATTCTATCCAATGTATTTTTATCCGATTAAAATTTTAAGAAAATGAATGTAGTTGATCTTGGTTATGAGGAAAATATTTTCATTCAATATTTGATTCTTGCTTCAACTTAGTTGAATAATCAATATTAAATGCTGTAGAAAAGTTGTGCTCAAAGCAACAAGTAAAAATACATCCCAAATGAAATCTCAATGTTTTCTCATTTTTTTTTGGTGTTGCAGTTTTCTAGTGATCACAAACAAAACTTTGATAAGTGGCGCAAAATAAGAATGATGAACGAAATGTCACCACCATCACGCAGCGATCCGGTGATTATGAAGCTGGATACGCCTGAATTTCACTCAATATTTACTCCTGAGTTGAGCAAACTTTCTGAAATATTTGAAAAGTATGATTATGAGATGAGAGTAGCTGGCGGAGCTGTGCGTGATATTCTAATGGGTCTGGTGCCCAAAGATTTGGATTTTGCTACAACTGCAACGCCCGAAGAGATGAAGACGATGTTCACAAAGGAGAAAATCAGAATGATCAACGACAGGGGTGAGAAACATGGAACGATAACAGCGAGAATAAACGACAAAGAGAATTTCGAAGTTACTACATTGAGAATCGATGTTACAACTGACGGCAGACACGCTGAAGTTTTATTCACGAAGGATTGGAAACTCGACGCTAATCGTCGGGATCTCACTATAAATTCCATGTTCCTTGATCTCGATGGCAATGTTTACGATTATTTTTACGGTTACGACGATCTCCAAAAAAAGAGAGTTGTTTTCGTCGGTGATGCAGGAACGAGAATATGTGAAGATTTTTTGAGAATATTTAGGTACGTTTTTGCTAGAAAACTATTATGTTTCATTAATGATTTTCTTTTTCCCATTCGTTTAAAACACGGTCGAAAAACATTTTTTAGACAAAGTCAAATTTTCAAGTTGCCTGGTTCAGTCTTTTTTTTGTGTTTTTTAAACTCGCCAATTACTTGCAGAAAAATTATTATGAGAAATTTTTTTAAAGTTCCAAGTATGCTTGATAAAAGTATATGAAGTGTTTACAAAACGCTTTATAATTTGCGCACTCGAGAAATTTTAATTTGAAAAAAAATCATAAAAATTAAATAAAACGGTTAATCATCTTTTGTTGTGATGCATTTCGCCTTTTGAAATTTCGTTGCATTTCAACGATGCAAACTTTTACATCATGAAACATTAGAAATTCTAGTTTATGCTAAAAAAACCTTTTTTTTTCGAAATGTTTGAAAAGGAAACGAAATCTGAAATTTTTATATTTACTCGAGATTTCTTAACCCATCAGTAGGCGCGCTGTGTACATTTTAAACATTGGGCGCGCGATGAGATTTTATCACGTGTATAGCTTCAAGCGCTTAATTTGATAAATAGGAACTTGAAAACAATTTCGCTACAGTGATTGTGGCTATTAAACATTTTTATTATAAAAAATCATAAATGCAACGATAATTGACACTAAAAACCAAAAAATAATAATTTAAAAAATTCAAAAACAAAAATCAAAATTTTTTTTAACTCTTCTATCACACAGAAGAATAAATTTGGTGAAGATAGAAACAATTTCAAATGCTTATGCCATTTGAAATTTTCGAGTAATCATCGTTTGAATATAAGTATGAGAAAAAGTCCCATAGAGTGCCTGCTGATGGGTTAAAACAAACATTTTTTCAGACGTACATATTATTTGTTTTTAATGATTTGTTCATAAATTAAGTTTCCTTAAAAAATTTGGACATAATGTAGATGTAATGAATTGTAGCATCGATAATTGAATATTTTAAAACTAATTACACCAAAAGAGGATTTTTTTTTTTTTTTTTTTTTTTCAAATTGAGTAGCTCCAATGCTTGCTGCTTTTTTAAAAGTATTAATTTTTTTTATCTTAAAAGCTAATAATCACGAACAGTTTGGAAACAAATTTTTGTTTTACAGATACTTTCGATTTTATGGTAGAATCGCAGATTTTCCAGATTGTCACGAGGACGATACGATCGAGGCGATAAAAAAGAACGTGGATGGTTTGGAGAGGATCTCGGGTGAAAGAATATGGATGGAATGGAGTAAAATTCTGGAGGGTCGTTTCGGTGGCGAATTGACCGTGAAGATGTTGGATTGTGGAATTGCTCCTTACATTGGTTTACCGAAGAATGTGAATATTGAAAATTTCGTGGCAACGTACGTGAAGGCACGTGCCAATGGGGTTGAGTTGCGTCCTATAACTTTGTTAACGTCTTTGCTGAAGAACGATACAGAAGTAATGGTGCTTGACGCGAGATTGAAACTGTCGGTTTTTAATCGAGAATTAGCGTTGTTCCTTGTGAACAATCGAGAAGAGAAGCCATCGGCGAATCCACTCAAGCCCTATCAGCACATTGTTCTAAACAGCAAATCGAAGCTTCAAGACACCATTGAATTCGTTCGGGAACTCTTGAAATTCAAAGGAGCTCTTAAACTTTTGGAGGAATTCGACGCTTGGAAAGTACCGAAATTTCCGATAAGCGGTCATGATCTCAAAAGTCACGTATCCCATGGTAAAGTTCTGGGACGAGTACTCACAGAGCTGAAGAAAATCTGGATCAATGATGATTTCAAAACATCGACCGAGGATCTTATGAAACGTGTGCCTGACATTGTAGCCGAATTCAAAGAACTTGGTGACAAAATTAAAGCTAAAAAGTAATTTTTTCTTTTTTTATTCTTCTCATGAATTTCGGTATCCTTTTTCCTTCAAAATTAGTCATTAGAATTCTTTTGTTTTACGAAACCACGGATGTACTATTGCAATTTTCATTTTTTCAATGAATCTCAAATAAATAATGGATCATAATTAAAAAGTCACTCTCTCAGGATCGAATTTTCAGCTCGTTTTTGAATTGCTGTATCTGCGCAAAAAATTGTCGGGTAAAAAAAGTCGAAAGAGCATTTTGTAGTTTGAAACCTCTAGTTTTTGAATCTGCCATTAACTCTTTAGCTGCCATTGTAGCAAATTTGCTACATTCACTTTGGCCCCATCGGTGAACCCGTAAAGACGATATAGCGGACAGGCTAGTTTACAGTGCCATCAATCTATGCTAGATAGACCTCCAGGTGCCGGGATAACTTGAAATTCAAACGTAAACATATAAATTATATTAATATGGTGATAATGTTGTCGTGAAAATTTACGCTGCTTGCATCATTTCGTCCAAAAAAGTCAGTAAATGGACATTTTTGAAATATTTTTTGATAGAATCGTGTAAAAGAAGCTTGACTGGATAAATTAGGCTTTGAAAATACTTGATTGAATTATAATATTACTTCGAAATGGGAGTGTGAAACCGTCAATGTAGCAAATTTGCTCTAGTCCGAAAATACTACTTCCCGGGTCCTTATCGACAAAATTATGGTTGTACATTCATATTCAGCCCTTTTTCAGCCATACTACCAGAGGGAATAATTTTGAGCTATTTAGAAATAGGCGTGGCCGTTAAAGTGTTAAAAGTTTTTTTTTTACTCTTCCTTCTGGGTAAATTATCTTTTGACGAAGATTCTAAAAAAAATCATCAAAATTCTTTTCGATTTTTGAAGTAATGCAGAGTTGAAACTTTCATTTTTTTAATACCAATTGCAGACCTTTGATGCGTGTCATTTTACTTCAATTTAGTTCTCTAGTGATTTAACTATAACAAAATAAATATATCATTTTGTGCTCTATATGGATTTAAAAATTTGCGAATCGTTTTAGATTACTATAGCAGATAAAAAGATGAGTGATTATATTTCTCCTAAAAAGCTGTCATGTGGAAGGAGTGGCCTTGCTTCATCTCACTTCGGTATACACGCAGTCCCATGTTGAGTGAATGATACAGTAAACTTGAGTTCCAATCTGTGGAAATTAAATTCTGTGGAACGAGTGTTGATTTTTTTGAAAATTTCTTATCAAGAGAAGTACATTTTTTTACCAATATTCTTTCCCACATTTTTTCAAACGTAATATTCATGCCAATAATTTGATTTCATAAAAATTTCGGTGCTTAAAGCTTCACAAAAAATCTGGAAAATTTCGGCCAACCCTACAACGGGGTCGATAGCAACCCCAATCTTCTCTTTAGCATAAAATATTGCTCGTATGTGATAGTAAGGTTGAATTATACGCCACTCTCCTCGTTTTTAGTAATCGTTTTAGTAATGAAAACGCTATAAATAAAAAAAAAAAATTTGAACACATGCAAAACAGAAGTTTTTTACTACCAACATTTGAGCCGTTTGGGATCCCGTTGTAAGGGTCTAGGGTCTAGGGTTGAGACGTTACGAACATTGATATGCAACAAGAATATAAAATTATTAATGAATTGTTTAGAAAATAATTGTTCAACAAATAATTATACGATATTGTATTTTGTCGTATGAAATGAATTTGTTGATATTCTAGAAGACTTTGGAATCGCTTCGGATTTTTTTTCTTTTTTGACATTTCACTTTTCTACTTTTTCTGGAGACGGTTTTAACAAGAACAATTGCAAAATTCGTCATTTTTTCTTGTGTTCTTAAACGTTTTTAGAAAAATCTGAATAAAGGGAATATAAAAAAAAAAATCAAATGCATTTAGAAAAATCACTAAACTCATTTTTCGTAACAAACAAAATGTCTCATTATTCTCCGAAGAATATTTATTCTAAGCAATATGTTATCAACTTTTTAACCAACTTCAAAAAAAGAGGAGGTTCTCAATTCGACCTGTTTCTTTTATTTTTATGTATGTACACGCATAACTTTTTATAAAGTACACGAGTTTGAATGAATCTTTTTGATGGTCCCATATTAATTTCGTAACGATCCGATGCTAACTTCAATATTTTTATAAACGGTTTATGTGTGGCTAGTATTTGAAATTTTTATCTTTTCTGTTTCTAAGCGATGCAAAATTATGATGTACCATTAATCATATCATTTCGTATATTAAAGAGTATATTTTAAGGGGGGAAGACCATTTAAAAGGTCAAAAATTTGAGGTTTCTCGTGATTTTTTTGCCTTGGAAAGAATACACATGGAAATTTGTAGATTTGTGTGCTTTTTATTTGATATCTTAAGTATGCAAAAATATATATATATATATATATATATATATTTTAATGCAAATTGCCAGTCGTGTACATCGATGTTCAGAGGAAGTCGCTCAAAAAGTTTCCGCACTGCTGGAGTTTTCCCTCGCGCTGTAATTGTCTGAAACAAAAAAATTAAAATGATTTTTAAAGGTAACACCCATACGCTGTCGGTGAAGCAGGATTTTGGAAATATATGCAAAATTCACGAAATTACAGTTTAATAAAGTCAATTTTGTGATTTTTCATGAAATTTTTGCTATATTTGAGGGCACAAATACGTTTTATTTTTGGAATTGAAATATTATTTAGGATCACCGATAAATTGATGGTACAAGGAAAAAGTGTACCAAATTTCATCAAAATCGGTTGAATAGTTTTTGAGTACTCACTCCAGCAGTTGAAAAAAATACAGTTTTAAGAAAAACGCGCTCAAAGTGTCCACAAGGGAAAATTTTATGATTTTGATGTTTTACCGGCTAATCAGCAATTCCAGCGCGATACAGGACTCCTTCGGCTTCCTCGTAAAACCGATTTTCCTGCTGCTGCTGCTCTCTACGGGCTCTCCGACCCTTTTTGGACGATAGAGAGCTGCGGCGCTCCTGGCGCGATACGCGTTGCTCGTCGACTTTCCTTGCAAATTCCTTCGATTGCCTCCCAATGCTGATGTCCGGGGCGCTCATAATTCTTAAATTGCAGAATTCTTCTCGTTGAATATGCTGGCTGCAATGTAAGCTGCAATTTTGATGACACTCAAGTCTGAATGCAAATGTTTGGGAGTTAAGCGCCATACGGTGGAGTTGAAACTTCCGTTGACATTTTACGTGTGGCCACTCAAGCATCTCTCTAGTAAATTATGATCGGATAAGTCCGTGTATATTGGCAAGAGATGCTTTTGGACATCAGGATGGAGAGGCGCAGGGTGTTTGAAAGTTTAACCTGTAGCCTCAACTTTTTGTCACTTGCACAAGCTATCGGCCCCTGGCGGGCAGTTCTCGTATCTGGGATTCTCATCGGTCGAACATAAATGATGGAACATAGCCATAATAGCTTTTTTCATATTTTCTACGCTTTCCACATTTCGATAAATGGCCAATCCATAATACGTAGTTAATTTCCTTATGAGATCATCTGTTAATTTTCCTCTTCCTCTACGCTTATAGGTTTTTGTTGCATTTCTCAATCGCGCACCCATTCTTTTCTTGACATGTTCTATACATTCGCTATTTTTTATCTCAAAATTGTCACCATAGGGCTGCTTGTCATGTATGGCTTTGAACGTTTTTGAGTCGCCATCTCCAATATAATTGAGATACCTCACGTCGAACAGTGTCAAAGATCTCAAAAACATGTCAAGAATCGAATCCACCTCCATCTTTCCTGCCGAGCCTTTGTCGTTATTATCACATTCTTCTACATGTTCAGAATACCAATTCCGATATTCAACGGTGTCGATTTTATTTTTCCATGCTGTGCAATCTTGGCAATAACTGCTCTTGACAACCAGGTCGATAACTTTTCCGGAATAATAACCAATGAGAGTCGTTACTCCAAATAAATATTTGAAACATCGCTTCTTCCACGATCCGTCATCTGATACTTTCAGTTCATCCGCCGGTCGATCACGTTTCAAATTTTCTTCTTTTTCTTCATTCACGGCTTTTTTTCTGGCAATATTCGAACACACCCTTAACAGCTGTGTGGAAATGCTGAACAATGTTCTGATAACACCTTTCACTTAGACCATCACAAATGTCCATTAAATTGCAGAATACATTTATTTCGTCGCGCCCAACGCCTAGTAGACGCATCACTACGCGTTTTTCCACGAAAACTCAGGCAATTCTGGGAATTTCGCTTTTAAAATTGGGCACGATATTATTAAGACATTGAACTATCGATTCATGGAAAAAATCGATTTTTTCAAATTTGTAAATGGTCTTCCCTCCTTAAAGATCATGACATTTTTTTTGACATTTTATTTTTGAGTGTGGACAACTGATTAATAATATTATTATTGAAAATCAATGTTTGTTAAGTTTCGAAATTCTGATCTGCTGGAACTTTTGGCTAGGAGGTACGAATTAAAAAAAATTATATGAAATTGATTTGTAGAAATAATAGTGAATGGATTCTCAGAAAATAAGTGAACTAACAGACCTGTTGATTGAGCCTGGAAGGTCCTGTACATATTTCTCATGTTGTTTCATTACTTTTTTCATCGAGGTTGTGCGGATGGACAGTTTGGTATCTCTTCGTCGAGTGATACACGTTTTGTCGGCATATGTCTCGCGAAAGCGTTCGAGTGTTATCAATTACCCAACGGTTCAAATTGTAAAACTATACAAGAGAAATTATACTCTCACTGGCAGGATGACTAGAGACATAGCGAGAGAGAGGGAGAGAGAGAGAGAGAGAGAGAGAGAGAGAGAGGGGGGGGGGGAGGGAGAGAGAGTAGAAAAAAGAGACTCGAGTGTTAGTACAGAAGCTTCGGAAGTCCCTGACACACAGAAAAGTTGTCACACGCTTTAAAACCACCAGGAGTTTCATTGTCGAGAGAAAGCCACACCGAGAATTTCAACTGTAACGTGTCGTTTCCCACGTCACGAATGAAGTTTTAATTAAATTTATGCCTGCATCCGACGTAATAAATCCCTTGACGAGATTTATACAAGCCGGACTCTTCAACCTGCGCGTACGCCCTCTCTTCCGATTTTTGTTCTTTTTTTTCATCGCTTCTACTCTGGACTTCAGAACAGACCGGAAATGGCTTGAAATCTCGGTACTTCCAAACCAAATCTCTCCACCTATCACCACGGAACCGCTGCTATTTAACGAGATGGCGAGAATAAACTTTAGCATACTAGATCTACCGTGCACTCTCGAGACATTTTTTTCCCGTGTTCCTCCAATTTGGATGGTGTGTCGAGTTTTGTATTTAGTTTTTCATTTCCTTGTGTGTCCTGGACTCTAAGAATTTTTTTCAAATTTTTATTATATTCGAAACGCGTATATTAAGTTTCAAACGAGTGCCTGAGGAATGCAATTTGAATAAAAGTTTAATACAGGCCGATATGCATATTAAATTAGGTTTGATCGATGCGGTAGATGATTTGATAATTTTCTAATTTTTTTTTTTCCGTGCGAAATAGTTCACATCGAAACTTTCAATTACTTTATTTATTTTAAAAAGTCGTCGACGCAATATAAAAAAAAATAGAAATTGATAGACCCTGCTTAAAAAGTCTTTATTATTTTACGGGCCATATATTTCATGGTCATGAAGTTTGCTTCGTTGAAACGCAACGAAACATTATTTAATTCATTATTTTTTTTAATTATCCCAATTTATTTCGCTGATTTAGTCCTTAGGGCCTCGATAAAGATTGACGAATTATTGTATCATTGCACATACATTTTGGGCTCTACAAAAATGAGAAATTTGCATTTCAACGTTGCAAATTTCAACAACATCACATTCGAAAGTTAATACTTTGGTCAGTGTTTGAACACTTGAATATAACTAGCGGAATAATCTAATAATATCAATTGTTGTATCTTATAGAAATGTAAACACATATAATCTTTCGGGAAAAATGTCTAATATAAAGTTCAGAGTTCCAGTGATAACAACGTTTTCCACATCTAATACACATAGCTTATATTTTATATTGCTGTATCTCCTAAACTAAATGGTCAACATTCGTATATTATTTTTGACAAACTTCGTCATATGTTCGTCCATGAATGCGAATTAAAAAAAAAAAAATCGGAAGAAAAGTTTCGCAGTTATTACATGAAATGTGAAATTTTCTACCGCTCCCCACAAGAAGATTTCCAATGTTGCACAATGTCACCAAAATTTTGCACGTAATTACGTAACAATGGCCGGAATGTGTTGTCAAAATTTTTAAAAATTCTATAGAAAAACGCTTTGGCAAGACCTTAGTTGAAACTGTTACCTTAATTGAATAATGGCATTAATCTACATCTCTCCTATGGTGTGTGTGCCTTACCATTTCGAGTCTCAGTATCTCATACTTTGAGAGGGATTCTTACAGCATCCGATAGAATTCTAAAGTTCCTCATCCTCAATATCGACTGTTCTGTTCAACTTAGACCCCAAAATAACGATCGAAAAAATGAATGCAGAAAATCGAACACGAAGTGTTCGTGAGCTTTAGGTTGTACCTACGATTTTTTTACATATAATTTTTCGAGTGCTTCTGTACAACCTCCAGAAAAGTTTAAGTTTTTTCCTCCTGATGGAATTTATGCTACAATTTTTAATCACGATTTTCGACATTCGATAGTCTTGTTACTTTTTTATGTAAGACCGCGGAGTTGTTGTCTCCTCGAATTCCAAAAATAATTTTTACCAACGATTTTCGACTCTCAAACCTTGATAAGCGATTTTTGAGTACCAAACCCTGTTTCAAGTACCATCTCCCCGAAAAGATAAAAAAATAATTTAGTCACTTCAAAATTACCATAAAATCATCCACGAAAAACACACATTTCAAAATGATTAACTATACATTAAAATTGCTGATTATTTATTTCATTCAAATTTGGATTTTTTAAATTAAATAAATACACGGTAAATACTCGGAAGTGCGAGTCCATCCAAAATCGGGCTGAGAGATTTTTCTACGGTTTGTTTTAATGCGAGAACATCATAACTATCAATACGATGGTAGTGCATACCTTTTTCGGAAATAAAAAATTTAGATTTTTTTCTCAAATGATTTGTTGAATTCTTGAAATAAACGTTTATTGGATTCCCAATTTATTTTCTGTTTAACGGACAACACCACTGTGACGGCTTCAAAAAATCGATTTTTTGAAAACCATTTTAAAAAATCTAAAATACTTTTAAGATTGAAATGCCGTTGGACCCGGGTCGAAAAAATAATTATTTTCGTAGATATTGAATATTTCGTGGAGCGGTGCAGCGGTCCGCGACGCTCGGGGTCCCAACTTTGAACGCGTTTTTCTCAAAACCACTTTTTTGAGTGCGGCACGCAGCCGAACTCGTGCAATTTTTATCCGATCGACTTCAAATTTTTACTGTATCAATAAAAGTAGATTATCTAGAGAAGTACATAAGATTTTTTCGATATCTCAATAATTATAAAAGTTATAGCCTATTTTCGAGGAGACATTTTGCTCAAAAATCATTCTTTAATTTCAAAGGCGTGCCTATTTTTTAAAAATCAATATTTTTCCAAATCCCTATGTACTTCTCTTCAAAATATCATATTATTAACGAAAACACTCGTTATTTTTTTTCAGATCGACGTTGAAGAGAGTTCTGCTGCGTGCCGCGAACCACAGCGAAGATGACGCGAGAGCTTCCCCAGCGCCACCATGTGGCGTGAAAAATGTGAAAAAAATGTTTTTTGATACATTAATAAACAAGGAACAAAACCCAAAAAAATTTTTTCGAATATCTCTTTTTTTTCCCACAAAAAAAATTCTTGAAAAATGTGAAAAAAATAGGGGGTCACAGTGGTGTTGTCCGTTAATATAATGGAGAAATATCAAAACCACGTATGATCATTTTTTATTCAATTTTTTTTTCGTTTTTTCTTTAATCTAGATTTTTTATTCGTATACATTCAGATCTTTTCTTCGGCCATATTAAGGCCCGTTTGGATTGGTAAAATTTAATCAATCGAATTTCAGATTGAAGCTAATATGATCATTTCAGTTGACTAAAACCTCCATAAGAACCGGAATAACTAAATGTTTTCCATAGTGTAATTAGAAGCGTCGGTTAATTAAAGTCACTGAGTCACAAATAAAGTCTCGTTTGAAAATTGAAACACAGGGCTTACACGCGTACTCAATCCGATTGATCGGTGCAAAAATCAACTTTTGTCATCAGGTAGATCTAACGATTCAAAATCTTACCGAACAATACTTTTTTATTTTTATTTTTATATCGACGAGTTTAAGTTATGAAACGTCATCATATAATTAAGAATGAATTACACATGTTTCTCAACCAAAAATTTTGTTTGATGAGAATTCGGGAACTTCGCAATCAGACAAAAATCTGAAAAAAATCAGCTATCCTTGAAACTTTGCGAACATTATTTTTCAATAAAAATGATTCTACAAATTTATAAACATATTGTTTAAACAAAATATTATACGGTAAATAATCAGACAAATATTTTTGTTAGGTAAAATGAGTTTGGTGATTTTCCTAAATGCATATGATTTTTTATTAGAATATTCTCTTTTTCAGATTTTTCCAAAAATGAAAAATCATGAATAAATCACGTATGCACATTAGACTGATGCAAAACAAATTTCAATTTTTTTTTCTTGTGGATTCATAAAACATTCATAAAACAAAATTTCTGTAAAAATCTGAGCTCAATTGCCTAATATTTAGAGGCGGCTATATTAACTTTTATGTATTTTTTAATTATTTTAATTTTTAAATTAATTTCATTTCAAGTAAATATGATAACTGCATTAAATTAGTGTAAATCTTGTCCGACTGCTGTTTTGCTACGAAGGAGGTCATCAACGATGAGAAAAAAAAGTCAAATCGTAACACATATCGAATCAAAGAAATACAAAATAGAAAAATTGCCTAACTCAAAAATAAGCCTGACACCCAAAAATGTATACACGGGAATACTAAAAATAAAAAATGAGAAAATTCATTGTAAAAAAAACTGTGGTGAACTTGAAATAGTTTGAAATAAACAATTTTCTGAAATAGCTTGAAAAATTGTTTTGGAAAAACAGAAATACTCCCGACTGCAAAGATTGTAATGACCTTCGCTAAGAAAAAATATTGTCGGATGAACAGGATGTCTTATTATGGGTTTCCAAAAAAATATGATTAGAATATTTAGACCATACTGCATATTTATTCTGATCGAGAACACTGCGATTGGATCAACGAAATATCTTCGAACGATAACATCAATGCTATTGAATCAACTCTTTTTTTCTGCAAAAATAGTAGCGAATGCCAAAAAATGCGACATAATAATTGAACGAAAATGAAACAGATACATAAAAATAGAGAAGGAGTCATTCAATTTTTCTCGTCAATGTGAATTGGCATTCGGAAAAATAATTTGCATGCGAAAATTAAAAATCGAAAAGTAATAATGAACCATTAAATGTTATCGGTCGCACTGAAATTTTTTCTCATACTTCCATTAAAACGATATTTACTCGAAAACTTCAAATGGCATGAGCGTTTGAATTTTTTTCTCTCAACTTGAAATTGATTCTTCTGTAAGATAAAAAAGTTAAAAAATGAAAAAGAATATTAAAAATTTTATTTTAGATTTTTTAGTATTAATCATCTTTATGTTTTGGGTTTTCAAGAAATGAAAATGTTTAAAAGTCACAATTACCGTGGGAAAATAATTTTTAATGTCTTATTTATTAAACCAAATACTTGATACTATACATGTAAGAAAATCTTTTATTGTGTCACTAACGGTTAAGATGTAAGTAGCGCATTTACTGATGGGTCAAGTCATTGAATAAATAAGGGGGATGTCTCTAGAATGCAGCTAAATTCGATTATAATTATAATATTTGTTAACTTTGTCTACATTATACATTTTTTTCATTACCTATATTTTCCGTACGTCCTCTTTAACATTCCATTATTACTTTTTGATTTTTAATTTTCCCATGCAAAGTACTTATCCTAGCGTCAATTAATATTGTGCAGAAAAACTTCATGACTTACTGATTGAATGACTTTTCTCTGTTTTATTCATGAAGTTTTTATTCGATGCCGTTCAAGGTTCACTACTTTTTTGGACAATTAAATGTTTATTTTCTTATTTTAAGTGTTCCTACATATACACTTTTCGGGTGTCAGTTTTTTTTTTTAATCCGACAATTTTTCTATTTATTGTTTCTTGTAATTTAATATGTACGATGACTTCTTTTTCATACATGATGACCTTCTCTGCGACACTGCAGTCGAACGAGATTTACATTGTAATTTAATGCCGTGATCACATTTACTTGGAATGAAATCAATTCAAAATTTAAAAAATAAATAAATACATAAAAGTCGATATAGCCACCTCTAAATATTGGGCGATTGAGCTCAATTTTTTACATAAATTTTGTTTCATTAATGTCTAACAATAACACGTGAATCTGCAAGAAAAAAAAATTTGAATTTTTTTTGCATCAGTCTAATGCACATGTTCTTGTAAAAAAATTCAACATCATCATATACGAAATGTCGAAGGCATCAAAGGAACAGTTTCTCGAATACCACCTCCAGAAAAAGTAGAAAGGAGGAGTGTCAAGAAAAATGATATATCTCAAAAGTATTCTAGAAAATCAACAAGATCATTTGATACGACCAATAAAATAGTCGGTTTAATTGTTGAACAATTTCTCTTTTCGATTATTTCACTATTGTATATCAATGTTCATAACATTTTTGAGATAGTTGAATTTTTTCAGATTTTTTGGAAACTTTAACTAGAGAAACTACTTCAATTTATAATTTTTAATGTACGTTTTAATTATTCGAAATTTTCGGGAGGTCTTAGTTAACTGAAATGATCATGTTTGCTTCAATCTGGAATTTGAATAAACAAATTTTACCGATCCAAACGAGCTTTAATTTTGCCGAAAAAAGTATGAAACTTTGAAATACGATAAAAAAAATTAATAAAAAATTATCATACCTATGTTGTCATGATGTTGATATTATAATGTTTCCTCATTGCATTGTACGAAAATGAATTTGGGAGCCTATTAAACCATTGTTTCTTGGAAAAAATAATCAAAAATATTATTTTTCGATCGAAAAAGGTTATGCATTATCTTAATATTGGTAATTATGATGTTCTCACATCGAAACAAATCGAAGAAAAATTTCACAGCCCGATTCTGGATGGACTGGTACTTCCGAGGATATACCGTATATTTATTTAATAAAAAACTTCAAATTCAAACTTCAAATGTGTTGCTAATCATTTTGTACCATGCGTTCTTTGGGGATGATTTTATGGCAATTTTGAAGTGATTAAATTATTTTCTGTTTTTTTCGGGAGGGGGGGGGGGGGGCGTTCCACTTTGCTTGCCTCTCTCCTACTTATAAAACTTGGAATATATTGAAAACAAAAAAAGTCGTTCTGTATATTTTTCACGAAATACAGGTGTACAAAAAATCGAACTTTTACAATCAGCACTATGACATCTAAGGTACGTAGATATGGTTAAAATCTGGAGTTGTTTTTATGTGTGACAGTTTAAAGTGTGAAGAGTGTGTTAAAATTTTCCATCCGAGATTTTATTATTCTAGATTCTTAAAGAAATCTCATGGACATGCTACGTCTGCTGTAACCGTAACTTTAAGATATTTTCGTACAAAGAACTTCATTCATTTTACGAACGCACAAAAAGTAGAAAAGCGGTTCGAAGAAATGAACTTGAGACATTTCGGTCCATATTAGAGGAATGAAAGTGGTCGTACGACCGCCTCTTTCCAGATTCCCAGGGACTTTTTGCTTCCGGTTGGACTCTGAGATGAAAAGTCTGGGCGAGATGGGAAAGGTCATGAACCTCTCTAATTACGACGATTTCGAACAATTAAAGTCCTGTTAGCCATTTGCTTGTGAGGCTGCTGAGTATACACCCCCGTTTCGTGCATGCTCTACACACGGTATGATGCTTTCTCGCTCGGCGGCCTATTCTCTCACAGCAGCGAAACATCTGGTGTACGACGGGCCATTTCTGTGTTTCTCTACCTGTGCTTTAGCCTCTCTCTATCTCTCTTCGCTTTCGTCTCTTTATTAGTTTTTATGGGCGAACGTGACGGCCACGTTGGAAATAGCGAACAAGCTCGGTTTGTGCAGCGTACAAACGCTCTTTTCCTTTTTCAACCCTTTTGCCACCCTCATTTTCTCTCTTTTGTGCTTTCTCCCGCTCTCACTCTTTTTCTTTCTTTTTCTGTCTCCTTCCCATCTTGTGTCTCCTTTCGTTGCGTATTTCATGTTTTCCAACTTTATTCCTCTACGCGCGTCCCTACAACCGAGATAACGTGTCGTCAAGGAAGAACATCCGGTGACGTTGGTGGTTTCAGAGAGCCTTTTTTCTTTTGCTTTGATTTTCTCTCTTTTACCACTCCCTCTTCTTCCCTCTCTGTCGTTCTCTCCCTTGTGGTTTTGAATGCTGAATGCAACAACAATCCCGAGGATGAATTCGCCCTACCGAAACTTGAAATGCATACAATGTGTTCAGGTGCATGTGAAGCAGAGAGGGGGGCGGGGGGAGGGAGAGAGCTTTGCGTATACATACAGAGTAGGCAAGTAGGGAATATTATACACACAGGATTGCTGATTTGCACGGTAGACCCGACACTCATACATGATTGTACACACAGGCGCATTACATGCGTACACAGGTGATCTGCGTTTCATGGATTTGACGATATATACCATATGGGAGTGATGGGCAAAGCGGAACACCTCTCAGAAAAAAAATTCTCGTCACTCAAAAATTGAAATATGACCATCCGATTAAGAATTGCACACGTACAATCTGCCTGAATTTTCCAATGAGGACAAATTTCATGTTCATGAAAATTTCGATTCAGTTTAATAAGAATTTCAAGTAATTTACGCTGCCCTTTCGTACTTAACGGGGTCATACCATGTGACAGCAATTTTTTTTCGCTTTTTTGGGAATTTTTTTTTGATGAACCATTAAAACACAATATCTTTGAATTTTTACCACAAATTTATTAACATTTTTACAGTCCCTCAGAATTTTATCAAACAAAAATAACGAGTTGAATCGACTTTACTCCGTTCGGAAGACACTCATGTGTCGGTTGACGGCTGCCATGATTTCGGAGGTTTTGCTCATCTGAAATCAAAAAATCAAACGGCATTTTAATTTGTAGACCTGAGACTATCGCTGGAACTAGCGAAAAGTAAGAATATCGAAAATTGAATTTTTGGCACGGTTTCAAAAGTTGAAAAAAACTACGAAACTTGGATCTTAACATTTAAAACCGTGCCAAAAATTCAATTTTCGCTATTTTTACTTTATTCTAGTTCCAGCGATAGCCTCAGGTCTACAAATTAAAATGCCGTTTCATTTTTTGATTTTAGATGAGCAAAACCTCCGGAATCATGACAGCCGTCAACCAACACATGAGCGTCTTCCAAACGGTGTAAAGCTCGTTATTTTTGTTTGATAAAATTCTGAGGGACTGTAAAAATGTTAATAAATGTGTGGTAAACATTCAAAGATAGTGTGTTTTAATGGTTCATCAGAAAAAAGTTCCCAAAAAAGCGAAAAAAATAGCTGTCACATGGGATGACCCCGTTAACATTTTTTGCGGCCAAGCGCCTGCACACGATAAGATTGTCAGGTCAATTAGGTTGAGAATTGGGTTGTGAGTGTAATTTCACGATTATAATTCTTTCAGTGTATCAATTTTTCTTTTGATTAACGATGGAAATACTTTTACGTCGGCTCGACACATGGTGTCATCTGCTGTTGACTTGATTGTTCAATTGGGTCGTATAGAGAACGCGATGCAACTTGCTTCGCCCATTGACCCGACCAAGTTGGTATTAGAAAATTAGATCGTGTGTATAGCGATTGCATACGAGGTTTTTTGTAATATATACATAGATGCATTAGTAAAGAAGCAACCGATCTCTACATAGGGAGATGCTTATATTTGGCTCTCTAAAAGGAGTATAAAGTGATATATATAGACGACGTGAGAGTAATAGAGATAGCCGGTGTTAAAGGAGCAGGAGGATGAAGTTGGTAGTGTTGTCAGAGTCCGAAGACAATAAGCTCTATCGTGGATACGACATTGTCGAGTAGCATGCTCTTCGGCTTGATGCGATTTCCAAGTAGGAAGTTCGGCTGGATCTCGTGCAACGTGTCGAGTAGGTGGCACCAAATCCACCGGCCACTTGGACGAGGTTACTCTCTTGTCGCCCAAGGCATTTCAATCCTCTTCCTTTCCGCCACAATGGATATATATATACATGTATGTTTGTTCTTACGCATATATATGTATATATTATATATATTTATATATATGTATGTATGTTATAGACATATAGATATATAACGGAGGGGAGAAGACATCTCGGCCTTTGCTAATTAGTGGCCTGTTTGCTTCCTCTCTTCGGGAACGGTGAGGGTGGCAAGGGGGAGGTTTTACGAGTGTGTTGGCACTGACTCGTTGCCGGAGATACGCCTTTGTAGACCACGATAGACAAAAGGTTTTAAGGGTGTGTGCGATCATTAGGCAACTGCGGGATCGTGTGTAGTACGAGAAAGCCGCATCATAGGGCGCTTCTCTTCATCGAACGTGTGTATACGTTTGTTTGTATGAAACGTGAGAGTATTATACGATTGTGGTGATGGTGCAATGGTACAGAGAATCGGGAACCTGACTGTCGCTGATGGTGCTCTCCTACTAGCGGACGGGCAGCATGAACGAGCTGAAACTCGAACGGCATTATCACGCTCTGGAATTTCTCCCTCGGCAATTACACTCAATTAAACATCCGAAAGGTCGAAATTTGCTCCCTACCTAGCGTTATTAACGCGGACTTGTGGCTCGATTTTCACCGAGTTAGATGTATATATGCATTTGTATATATATATTTAGACACACACACACCTACGCGCGCGCGCACACACACACACATACACACACACACAGAGAGAGAGAGAGAGAGAGAGAGAGAGAGAGAGAGAGAGAGAGAGAGAGAACAGGTAGGTACTCTTGCATCGTCCATTAAGCTCTACAAAACTCCGTTTTGAACACACGGAAAAGTCCATTTCAAAATTTGCTAAATCGGCTTAACTCCTTTATCTGCAAAACTAGACATGTTCATTACTAATGATGAATTGAGAAGTTATCAATTCTTGTGGAACGTGGAAAGCTTAATTGGCAAAGCATTATACTGCAACAAAATAGCATACTTAAAACAAATGAAAAGCTGTAATTAAAAACAAATGCGACAGCTCTTGTCTTGAAAAATGTTTCACGAACTCGAAGTGTTGATACGTATTCTTATTATGTTCCTTTTCTGTTTTGATCCTTAGACATATTGGCATTGTTAGTAAGGCTTCCATAGGATCGTATTATAAATTGAATGGTCATGTTAGAGCATATAAATAGATCTATGAACCCGTTTACGAACGTATTGATCATGAACACATAAACAGCTCCATGATCTTTCACGCAGTACACGCATAGTATCATAAATCTATTTATGTGTTGTTATCATACTTTGTACTTATACCTTTTATGGTATATCCATAAAGAACGATGTTTTAGAGGAAAGGCGTCTATTATAAGACATTTTGTTTCTGTGGTGTGATAAAATTTATGAATGCTTTTTAGAAGATGTTTTAAAATGTACCTATTTACTCAAACTTAAAATTAATAAGAATCCAGAGAAAAAAAAGCCAAGCTGAGCCAAATAGGTTTTGATACAAAAAAAATGGAAATCATTATTCGTTTTGGTTTTTCTTTTCCATTACGTTGGAAATCACAACAGAAAAACAAACGGATCTCCAAAATAGTTTTATTAAAAAATAAGCTGTTACAAAGTAATATATTCACAATCTTTGTCCCCTAATTTGAAACTATTTTCGAATAATCTGACCAGTCAAGAAATAGAGCAAGAATTGTGCTTAAAGATATACTGTTATATATTCGAGTGGAAGCTTACTAAGTTCGCGCTTTTCCAATCCGGGCATCAATTAGTCACACTGAATAGTTCAAAATCCAAATCTAATTAAAGGAAACGTAAAGCAAGTGATGCTTTACCGATTCTATCATTCTGCCTATCTTGCCGTCCAAAAATAGATGACAGAATTAAAATTAGTAGGTATATAATGATGTTACAAAAAGTGTTACAGAAAATCTAAATCAAATGAATGAAATATGGAGCTATAAATACAAATCCATTTCGGTTTATACTTGGTATAGTAATTGAATTTTAATACGATAGCACAGTATTTTTTTTACTGTACTCTCGTGTACGAACTAATGAAATAATTAAAAAGCGAAACATTGGAGAATATCAATAGCAACAAGTTGCATACTTTTCCGATTATTCTGATGCAATTTTCTATGGCTTTAATTTCCTTTTCTCAATATGCGTGTATATAGCAGCGTAAACAATGTTACAAAAAAAAATTGTGTTTCTGAAGAATGTTTCATTTTTCTTTTCCCCATCAATTGTACTAGAGTTCGCTGTTCTCGGTCATCTGCTCTCTCTCTCACTCAATACTCTCCCCTGTGTCTCGTAATATTAAAACATTTTTCGTTGCTCGCTTCGTGATTAAATTACTCGTTGAATAAAAATCCGCCGACTTCGGGAGAAGCGTGTTCCATCACAAAGGGGAAAAAACTTTGTACACGTATATTTTATTTTGTTATTTTTTTCCTGACGAAGAATTCATTCTATCACTTTCATATACCGTCAGCAATGTCATAGGGTTCAGAAAAATAAAAGGCACCGAGGTATTTTATCGTCATATAGTAGTTGTACTCTAGATAAGAAAGTTAGTGAATATTTTTGATATCTGTCTTTCAGGAGAGAGTGGGAGGGTCACGTCCATACATATACAAGTACAATTGTAGCGCGGGATAAAAACAGCTGGAGTTTATGAAATTTCTTCTGTGTGGTTTAATATCCTTTGATCCCCGTCTCTTTCTGTCCGCATTCACATTATTTTGATTTGCAACTTTTTCGTTCTTTTGGAGACGCCTCTGTCTGAGTATCATATCAATGGCACAAAGCACGTACTAAAGGGCTTACGAGGCTCAACAAGGGTGACTTTTTTCCTCATTTCATCTTGAACGACAATTAATCATTACCCTTTTTGTATGATGAAATGAAAAGTACTCTCATAATTGTTGACGTTTGAAACAAAATTGTAATAATTTACCGAAAGTTTGAAGAGCACACATTTTTCTACAGATAGAAAAGTTATTTTGGTGATTCATACATCGGATCTTGCTTAGAAATCGAGTATCGTGTTTCTTTGTTGATAGGAGATTTCAAAAATAACATCGAAATTCGGAAGATGTAGCCAAGCTTTCAAAGTATGTTTTTATTACCTTCCAGCATAAAAAAGGAAGATGCGGATCATTGAGAATGAAATGACAGATGACATCAATTTTACTTCAATTATTGATACCGAAACGAAACAAATGGAAAATAGAATCAGCGAGGATCACATCAATATTTTATTTTTTATCAAATTCTTTGAACATTTCTGCTGATCAGATAAGTGTAGTCTTTTAAGTTATAAATACGAACCAATTATTCTATCCATCAATTGGGTTCGAAAAATACAATGTAATAATACGAAAATTAGAAGAATGAATGGTTACATCGGCAAACTTCTCGATGCGGCCAAGGTCTTTCCGTTAGAATAATGTTTAACTCGAGTAACCGATGAACCAGTATAAATGATCCAATATAAACTTGACTTGCTCTCTCTCTCTCTCTCTCTCTCTCTCTCTCTCTCTCTCTCTCTCTCTCTCTCTCTCTCTCTCTCTCTCTCTCTCTCTCTCTCTCTTCTCCTGTCGTATATTTATCCTGTGTGACTCTGTGTATATCCCAAGCCTCACTATCTCGCCCCTGCCACCCTTTACTGTTACGTCGTCCGTTTCTCTTCTTGTTCTCTATGTGACCGTTGTACAACCTGCAAGCCTGCGGCTGTTGAGATATATTCTCTTGGCCATCGGCAGCCAGGAACACGACCACCCCCGTCAACGACGACCACCGCTAACGTCAGCCTGGTCCCAAGCGCTGTTTGTTCTCCGTCCAGGCCCCTTCCTCCTCCCCGCCAACTTGTTCGTAAGATAACTTCGCTAAGTTTACTCAACGGTAACGTTTATACGTGAACTCTCTCTTCCTATCCCTCTCTCCCTCTCTCTCTTTCTGCTTTTACGTTATCTTATCGTCTGAGTGAATTTACATCGGAAACGGCTTGTGAATAACTACCCCGGAGTCTCGGGATGAAGCCGTCTTCTTGCACACATCCTTCATTTTCAAGATTCAATCGCAATTTTTTCGCCAACCCGTTTCTATCTCTGCGTCAAAATTTCCACCGATCAACGTTTTCTGCACTTGGGGTTTTCCAGAGTTTGGTATACAGTTGATATCAATGCGAATTAAATAATTGTTTGATCCAAATTCTGTTTATTCAAGTCAGAATAGGAAATGAATTAATTGAATGAAATTTTCCGCGCTGATTTGCCGAGGACATACAAAAATTCTATGTTCAACGCGAATCTACCTTATTATTAAGAAAAATAGTTAATTATTTATATATCATGTTTTTTGTAGACTCTTTTCGAATTCTTTTTAAATGTACAGCAAAATAGGAAAAAATCGAGCACATCATGAATTTTCATTGATCAGCCATACACTATCATCTTTTTCGACTTAATTAGAAAAAAATGGAAGGATGCTGTGCTAAACGTAGTTCTTTGGAGCTATTTTGCACATATCCACCGCAGTTTTGTCTAATTCTCTAGTCCAAGCTTACTTTATCCCTATTCCCCAACTCACCGCAAATATGCTCGCTGCAGTCTCTCGACCGGAAGGATGATGGACGAGCCACGGGCGACTATATGTGCATTAGCGCGTGTTAGAGACCTCTGCGCGGTGAGAAAGCTTTTTGCCGAAATAATCTCACGTGTGAATTTTAATGGTGCAGTGCTTTTGCGACTGACGCGTTCGGGTTGCTGATGGTGGTCGAATGATAATGGCTTCTTGACTAGTATCATTAATATAATATCCATCAAAAACCTTTCTGATGGGCGTAACATTTTTTCTGATGCTGTTCGTGCACTCTGTCGTATCGAACTAAATATACACGAGATGTGATCTCATACGAATATTATTGGCGAATGATTTTTTCTTCAAAGGTTAATTCAAATTTTCATTAACCGTAATGTACAATGTGTAATTACATGTAGTCGACGTTCACAACTCGACATATTGGATAGAAATGATTAATTACATTTTTTTCTTTCTCCATTTCTCTCACTCATATACAAAATGAGCGAAGTTGATGCATAATTTTTATTCTTATTTTATGCTTTTTACAATACGGTTTTTAGGTCACATTGCATTAATTGGAAAATTAATTCTAGAAACGTCACAGGATAACATTTAATCTAAAAAACAATACTTTTGTCCAAACGTAAATCGAATAAGTTTCGTTCAATGCAGATGAAATTCGTGCATATTCAACTTCTTTTTATATATTTTCTTATAAAAATATCGTGATGAATCAAGTTGCTTCGATTTTTTCAGTGTAGCTGGAATTTCTGAAAGACGGATTCGCGAAATGACGTAGGTGATCGATTTCTTCGTTGGCTGCTTTCAACATTTTTTTTGTAATCACGTAGCTTTTCAATACATTTTTAAGTTTGTTATCTAGATCGTTCAACTTTTCCGTTGCCAGAACGTACTTAGCGATTTCTTTTTGGGCATCAATCAATTTGCTTTCCAACGTTAATTTCAGTGTCACGAGTTTTTCCTGCTGGCTTCGGAGCCCGTTCATTTCTTCGAGCACTGAAATTCTCTCGCATCGTATTTCTTCGACTTCAATCCTAAGACTCGAGTTTTCCTCTTCGAGACAACGAGAATCCGCGTTTTGAGATTCCAATTGATTGCACAAGGAAACATTTTCAGCTCGCAATTTTGCCAGCTCATCTTTAAGAGCGACAAGCTCATTCTGTGTCTCAACCAAGTTTCTTCGCATTTGAGAATTTTCATCTTTCAAGCTTATCAAGTCTTGATGTAAATTCTTTATCTCCTCTTTAAGTGCTAAGTCCTCGAGACTTATTGTTTCGCAACATTTTTTCAATGCATCAATTTCGTGATCCAACTTTTTATTCTGTAATCGAGCATCCTCCGTTTCTTTTACCGATACTTTATATCGTTCTTTCAGTCCCTCGATCGAGCCCTTTAGCATGTTTCTTTCAGTCTCGATATCTTTCAATTTTGCGTCGTTAATATTAATTTTATTTTTCGCAATCTCGAGATTATTTATCAATAACTCATTCTCGGATTTCCATGCGTTTATTTCGTCTTCCAATTTACGAGAGCCTTTCAGAGATTTTTCATCAACAATTCTTCTTCGGTTATGTAACTTTTTCAAAGAGCTATTTTCAGCACGAATTTGAACGAGTTCGGAGCACATTCTTTCTATCTCTTTTTTCGCTACTTCTCTGTCAGCTTCCGAGATAAAAATGGTCCATTTTGAGAGTTGAAGTTTCAAAGCCTCATTTTCGTCTGCCAGTCGACTAATTTCGACCTTTTTTCCACGTGATCGAACGTTCTCATTCTCGCAAGCGATTTTCTCGTAATCTCGTTCCAACGGTGAATTCTCGTCACCAACTCTCGTCACTTCGTTCGCAAGATTCGCACGTTCGGTTTCAAGCTCGGTCAATTTTTTTTTTAATTCATCAACTGTGTTTTCGTGATCGCCAATAAGTTGTGAACGTTCTTGAGCATTTTGCTCTACCTTGTTATGCAAAGTCGTCACTTCTTCCGTTAGTTTATGAATACGTTGATTCATCGTCGATGAATTGCTCATAAGTGCTTCTTTCTCGGCATTGAAAATGCACAATTTATTCTCGAGTACTTCACAATCATTTTCCACATCTCTCAAACACTTTTCCAGTCTCTCTCTGTCCGAATTTGCCACATCAATCGTTTCGTTCAATCTTGTTCTTGTCTTGAGCAATTTTTCCACCTCTGATTTTGCGAAATGTTCTGATTTTCGAAGTGTCTCAAGATCGACTAATGTAAACTCCAATTTTTCCTCCAATTTTTTCGTTTCAGTGACTTTTGAGTTCAACAGATTTTTTGTCGTTTCGTAATTATACTTCACTTCGTTCAGAGTTCCAATGATGTTCAGCTTGTCAGCTCGCGCTTGATCTAACTCGTCTTTTAAGCTGTCATTTTCCTTCATTAATGAATTCAAACGAATCTCTTGTTCTTTATTTTTTTCGATATATTTTTTTAATTCTTTATTGTATTCGCAATTTTTGGCCTGTTCTTCATCGAGCGCTTGCTTCAACTTGTCCACCTTCGATCTTAAACACATTGATTCTTTTTCCATCAACCCTTTTTCTCGATAATAATTATCGATTTCGGCTTTCAGATGAGTTTTTTCCCGTTCCAAAATAATGACATTTTTTCCAAGGTTTTTCTTTTCTTCTTCTATATTTCCAAGGTCGACGGTTAATGATCGATAATCTGATAGATGCTTTTCAAAATCTTTCAGAACTTTTGAATGGGTTGCTTTCTCAAAATTCAAGCGAACAATAGCAGTTTCGTTTTCTTTTTTCGAGCACGACAATTCGTGCTCAATTTTCGATTTTTCTATTTTTATTTCGTTACAATTGCTTTCTAAATCTGCTATTTTACGATTTTTTACCTCCAGATGCTCACGAGCATTTTTTAACAGCGATTTTAAGTTTTTCAATTCGGTCGTTGTCTCGTTTTCTTTAGTAGACTTATCGTTTTGGAGTCCTGAGATTTCTTTTTTCAGTAATTGTATGGCTTTCTCGGCATTAGTGAGTTTAGTTTTCATGTCAATTGTTTCCTTTGTCAGTATTCGTTCCTTGTTTTTTTTGTCTTTAATAATTTTCGCAATTTCCTCTTTCTTCGCGATCAGAGTGCTCCGAATATTTGCAATTTCATTCACAAGCTGTCCTTTTTCTGATCGAATATTCTGAAGTTCCGAATTTAATCGATTCACTTCATCGCCTAGTACAGCTGCATTCAATTTCGATTGTTCAAGCTCACGAATAATTTTAACCATGTGTTCTTCATCATCCAACAACCTGCCACGGTTTTTCAGTTTATTCGACATTTTTTCGTGCTGTTTTCGAACTATTTCCAGTTCTTCGAACTTTTCATCATACGCAATTTTCGCGCCTGTTAATTTGAGAGTCAACGAAACCTTATCTTCTTCACTTTTGTTTAATTGGTTTTTCAAATGTTTTATTGAAGCCTCTAGTCGATGAATTTTTTCGAACGAATACGTTCCGTCACCTGCAGCAACAACTCTCTCCAATTGCTTGATGCCAAATATAAGCTTTTTTCCTAGAATCTCTAGAGTCGCGATTTTTTCATTGTACAGTGAATCCTTTGTCGTTATTGTCTGCGATTCCTCAATTTGGGCATCTGCCTTTGAATGAGCATTTAATTTTTCAATTACACTCATTGAGCTCGAGACGAGTTTTTCCAGAGATCCGATTCTTCTAAAATATCTGATGCAGCTTTCGTTGCCAACTTGAGAACCATTTTTTACTGGCATGATCGACAAACTCTTAAGCTTGAAGGCCACGTGCTTCGTGAGTTGCTTGATTTCGTTTATGTCTCTGTAATATTCTAAATCGTTGGACGACTCCAAAGTGGTCGTCCCAAATATAAAATTGGACCCTGTTTTTTCAATCTGTAACAATAGATTTTTTACGCAAGCTTCCAATTCATGAATTTTTTCAATATAATCTGAACACCATCGATTTCCACCAGTGGCTAAAGCATCTTGATCGTTCTTCAGCTTCGTTCTCAACTCATTCATTAACGATTTTAAGCCATTTATTTTATTCTCATTTAGGTTAATACACCCATTAAGATTGACGTTCTCGTGGGTACTAGTTTTCAGCAACCAAGTTTCTTCATGCATTCGTTGTACGAAATTTTTCAACTCCTTGATTCTTGAACGATACTCGCTATCATTTCCACTCGATACTCTTAACATGGCTTTCAATCGATCGATTTGAAACACACAAGATTCGTGACGATCTCTCTCGTGATCTAATGCTGTATTGACGCTCACGAGTTCACTTGACAAATCATTAATCGTGCTAATTACTAACCTGCTGACCATAATCAGGAAAGCTTCAATTATTACTTCTTCGTTATTGTCTTCTTCAAAAGTTTTGAACGGTTTTTTCTCATCACGGATTATTAATTTTTTATATTTCCTAAAATATCTGTCCAGATTTTTCATATTAATTGAAGGAGAATCATTGACGCCGATTACATTTCGAATTTTATTCGGATGATATTCAATCATTGGGTCCGGCTGTAAGAATCGATTGGGGGTTTCATCATTTGCATGAAGATCCAATCTCCATGTTTCCTTTTGCAAAGATTCTCGCTCCTTTTCCTTCATCTTCTTTTTTACCTCAAAACAGCTTACGCAGTTACGAAAAAAATTCCTATTTTTTTTTTCTTTTTTAGTGCTTAAGATTTTAACGATTTACTTCCAAAGTAAAACGAATAATTTTTTCTATTTTGTCCATAAATCTGTATTGGTTGGAAAGGCTAATATCCTGACTGATTGTGTGCGTTGGCCCTGATCAATTCGATTAACAGTTGAAAGCCGTCAAATATGTGTCAAATTTTACAACTACGTGTCGACATTCTTTACAAGTTGAAAAAGAAAAAAAAAATATCAAAATTACATGTGATGACTTTGTCAATTGCTTCAATCGTTTAGATATTAATAATGGAATTATGTCATGGGATCTTTTAAAAGAAATCATTTTTATGCGAGTAACCTTAAAAAAATATAATTTATATTTAGTTTTTATCATGGCCAGTGATCATAATTTATCCTTTTGCCTTTGCGGTTGTGATTCACCGGTCACAAGTGATTTGGATGAACATCCCAGCGAGCTATGCTGCTGCTCCAATTATAATCCCTACGGTGACGATTCCGAGGAATCGGAAATTCGCGACCTTTCGTTTGCGCTTCGTAAACTCACTATTATGAAATGTCAGATGAAAAAATGGCGAATGGAACGTCTTCAATTGGAGAGCGAGTGCAGGTCCATGAAAGAGACTCTTCAATCTTTTGGTATTAATTGTTTATATAATTTTCATTGATTTTCCAACACCTTTTTTCACAATATTATTATTTCGTTCGATAAAGGTATCAACACCGAAGAAGGTCTTAAAACTGATCCTCTGATCGTTCACTTCCGAGGAGAGAATATGCGATTACAAAGCATTAACGAAATTCTTGAAGAAAAAGTTAAAGCACTCGAGGAAACTGTGGCCGAACGCGATCTAGAACAGGATCCTTGCGAGCGTGTACAAATGTTGAGGGATAAAATGAGAATGTGGAAGGATCGATACTTTGACGATAAAAGAAAGTAATGGCCCGATGATTGTCTAAATATACAAAGATATATATTATTTCCACTTCCAGATAAACTTAATGCAATTTTTTAAAGCCCACATTAAAAAAAAATTGTTGCAAAAGTGAATATCATTCTCACGAATAATCTGCGAAATATGGACACTTCTAGTAATAATTTCTGTAAAGATTAAAGGCGATGGTGACTCAGCTGCAAATAAAATTGGTTGAAGCTGAAGATGATACATCATGTGCTGCGTTAAATCGTCTTAGAGCAAAATTACGGGAACTTATGAAAGGTGGCCAGAAAGCTGATCAGCAAGTCTCAAAGGTCGTGGAAAAATCTTTTGAAACCTTGTCCGATTTGTCTACGAGTTGTAACGATTTAAAAATAGAGAACGCCCGTCTGTTATCGGAGCTTGATGCACTTCGTCGTGTTTTAAGAGAACAACAAACCGGTCCTGATGCGGCCAAAAAGGCCATACTTGAACCTAGAGGGTTCGAAACAACGGTCGATAAAGACAATGAAGCTTTGATTTCTGACTTGAAAAAAAAATTATTGGAAAACGAAACAACGATAAAGGATTTGCGCCTTCAGCTTGAAGATCGCTCGACAACTGCGGTACGTTTGTCCAAAGATCTCGATAAAGTGATGGTCAGCCATAGGGCACTTTTGGCCGAGGTTACTGAAGCCAAAGAGGAATTAATGAGACGTGATCGAAAGGTCGAAGAACTGTTGCTAAGCGCTGGCAGAGCGAGTCTTGAAATGTTAGGAATGGAAGAATTGCGAAAAAACATGGAGTCTATGAAGCCAAAGCTTTATGACCTTGAGATCGAGCGGGCTCAACTTTTAGACGAGTTGCACAAAGTCCGTCTTGTCGTGTCCGATCGGAATGATCAGATAATCAAAATTTTGGAAGAACGGGACAAAAATATCGACGATTATAAAACTAAAATGAGCGCCATGCAAGCAAGAATAGACGCTCTCATCGATCAAGAGGGTATTACGAGAAAAGAGGCGGCAAATTCAAACAGTCAGGTCACTGAACTTGAGGATGAAGTAGCAAGACTGAAAAATCAAATAGACGAGTTGAATAAAAATTGCAGTGATTACGATAAGCTTAAAAATGATTTCAGTGAACTGAGTGGAACGTCAAAAAATGTGCGCAACGAGAATAAGGCTTTGCAGGAGGAGATGGATAAACTGACTGCGGAAAATGGAAAGCTGAAGGACGAAAGCGATAAGCTTAAATCCGAGATTGATAAGGTATGCGCTGAAAATGACATACTCGTCGGAACCGTTGATGGGTTGAAAAAAGATTTAGTTGATGCGAGGCTAAAAAATGACATGGCAGATAAAGAGCTGAGCGGGATAAAGATGGAGAATGAAAAATTGGAAGATAGTAAAAATAATACGAAGGAACGAGCGGATAATCTGGCGAACCAATTACAATCTATGAATGATGAAAATTCGGCACTTAAGAGTCAGTTGAACACGTCGAAAGGTGAACTAGAGAGTTTGATGAACGAGATAAAAAAAACGAGAGAAGATATTATCAAACTTGAGAAAAAAAATGACACCATTCAAGGTGAACACGACAATGGTACGAAGGAACTGTTGGAAATGAAAGAGAAAAATGGCTCCCTGAGCGCAAAGCTGGATGAGCTCGAGAAAGAAAATGATAGATTGAGAAACGAGTCGAATAACTTTCGTCAAGAGTTGGAAAATATGAAAAAAGATATAGAAAAATATCTACAAAGAAATGTCGACGTGGAAAAAGAATTGGAGAGTTTGAGACAAGATAATGCGTCCTTGAAGTCAGATCTAAATGGTAAAAACATTGAAAACAATTCCTTGAAGTCCGAATCCATTGAATTGAAGAACGGTTTATCGAAACTTGAGAATGAGCTTGAAATTTTACGATTAGAAAACTCCAAACTGAGGTCTGCTTCCGAGGCACTTGTATCAGAAAATAATGACTTGAATAGGGCTGCGAGTAAACTTAGAGGGGAGTTAGAAAACACTCAAGGTAATTTGGTGAAACTAGAGGAGGAAAACGGGTCGTTGAGGAAGGAGGCTGTGAAACTCGAGGAGGTTAATGCAGGTTTGAAAGGTGATTTCGAGAAGATCAATTCCGCTAATGAACAATTAAAGGAGCAAGTATCTTTACTCGCTCGTGATTTAGACGAAATAAAGCAAAAGCTTGATGAAGCTGTTACCGAAAACAATAATTTAAACTCAAAAATGAACAATTTGAAATCAGCTAATGACGATCTACAATCTGATATAGCTAAGTGTACCACAAATTTAGATAGTGCCAAAGAAGAATTGGAAAAATTGAAAAACGAAAAATCCAGTATCAAGGCGGACATGGAGAAACTGTTGATGGATAATTCGAGTCTGAAGGACAATGTCGATAAGCTCGTGGAGGGAAATGAGAAGCTAAAGAACGAAAACGATTCGAATAAAGTGGAGAACGAAAGACTGAAAGCAGCTGGTGACGGTCAAGTAGAGGATCGTAAACGTTTGGAGCACGAGATCGATGATTTGAAACACGAGCGAAGTGGAATGATGACGGAAGTTGAAAAATTGAAGAGTGAGCTCGGGGAAGCGTTGAAAAAGATCGCCACTCTTGAGACCCGAATTCACGAGTTACAGTCTGGAAAGGATCAACTGAACAAGGACTTGAATGGACTTAAAACGCAATATGATACGCTTAAAGGTGACTTGAATTCTGAGAAATCGTCGAGGAACGCAGCGGAGACCGAACTTTCAGCCCTGAAGAATGAGCTTAAGGGATTGCTCGTAAAGCTAGACGAGTCGAAGAACGAAAAGGAAAATTTGCGCAAAGAAAAAGAAAACCTATTGACAGAATTACAGACAACAAAACAAAAACTGTTAGATTCCATCGACGAAAAAGATAACATTCTTAATGATATGACACGTACGACCTCTAATTTGGAAATACTGAAAAAAGAGAATGAGGCACTTCGACGAGAGGTATCAAAACTCGAGCAGGATGTTGAACATTGGAAAATGGAAAATTGTAAGCTGAATATGGAAATCGACAAGTGCAAAGGTGATATTGATAAATTGACGAATGACTCGGCAAACTCAGCGACCAGAATCAAAGAACTCGAGGCTCAAACGGTCAAATTAGAAAATGACAAAGTTAAAAATTTTGGTACTATTGAACAGTTGAAAAACGAAATATCCAAGATGAATGATACAGTAAATATGGAAAAATCTGCAAAAGATAGCGCTTTAAAACGTGTTAATGCATTGGAGGCTGAACTCGATGCGTTGAAAGCGGAGTTAGCTAAAGGCAGGGACGAAAACGATCGTTTAAAAGGCGACATCGAAACCTTAAGAGAAAAAGAATTGTCGCTTGAAAACGAAGCGACTAAACTACGTGATGAATTATTAGCTCTTCGAGGACAAAACGACAAATTGAAATTTGATCTTGAACGTTTAAAAACTGAAACGAACCGGGCTGATTCATTAGCATCTGAGAATATGAAGTTGAAAAAAGACCTGGAAAATCTAAAAAGTGCCAATGACCAGGGAAAAAGAGAGATTCAATCATGCAATGACGAAAAGGATGTATTAAAAACTAGCCTCAGCGAATCTAAGGCAGAAGTTGCTAAGCTGAAAATAGATCGTGAGCAATGTCTTTCTGAGATCGAAACTCTGAGAGCCAATTTAACCAGAGCCAATGATGAAGTGAAGAAAGTAAAAGATGAGCTTGATACGCTCAAGCCAGAATTGGAAAAGGTACGACAAGCATTGGACGTCTCCCAGACGAAGGTCAATGCTCTGGAGAGCCAATTGACGGCTTTGCAGGCGGAAAGAACGAAGCTCATCGGAGATCTCGAAGGTATCAGAGCTGAAATGGTAAAATTACGAAACGAGCTTGAGTCAGAAAAACTCGAGAAAGAACGTCTTGAAAAAAATGTTGCTGAATTGAAAACAGAGCTTGAAGTTTTGAAGGTCGAGTTCGAGAAATTGCGCGCTAATTATGAAGAGGCCAAGAAAGAGTCGAGTGAACTGAAGAAAGAAATCGACATGTGGCGATCTGACCTTACCAATTGCGAGGCGGAACTATCGAAGAAAGAGGGTGACCTTAGGTCGACGAGGGCGGAAAACGACGGTCTCAAAAAGTCACTCGAAGCTGCCGAGACCGAAGTGAATGCTCGGGAAAATCAGCTTGATACCTCACGACGTGAGAAAGACCATTTACAAAATGAAGTTGCTGATCTCGTTTCCGAGGTCACGCGGCTCGGGAAGAATTTGTCCACCGAAAAATTATCAAAGGATGCCATGGCGGCTGAACTCGTTGCTTTGAAGGACACACTTGCTGAACTGCGAGGAGAGTTGGAAAAGTGTCATAAGGAAATGGAAACACTGAGAAACGAGCTAGATAGGTCAGAGGCTGAAATTGGAAAATTGAACGACGAAACAAACGGATTGAAGGTTGAAAATAATCGGATACTTGGTGAACTCGGCAACTCGAAAGCGGACATTGGAAAATTGCATTCCGATTTGAAAGAAATGGATCGATTGAAGAAGGAATTGGATAAATCAAGTGTTGATGTTGAGTTGCTGAAAAAAGACCGTAAAAAACTTGAAAGTATCGTAAATGAAGGGAAAAGACTTTCCAAAACTCCTGACGTTGAAATGAACACCTTAAGGAACGAGTTTGATCGTCTCAAAGAGGAAAACGAAAAGTTACAGATTGAGGGCCATGAAAGCCAGGACGAAAACGCTAAGCTTCGGAATAACATCGGAGTGTTCAAAGGTAAAATGGCGAAAGGAAAGAAATACTCAAATATTACATTCGTTCCTTATTCTTTTTTTACGCTGAGATATAAATCGATGCATTCTTTTTTCTCCTAGTACATCTCTTCCTTCTCTCTATCCATCCATCTTACTTTTTCTCTCTTTCGTCCCTCGCCTCCTCTCTATCGCGCACGCGTTTTCGTGTGCGGATGCATTGAAAATCTTTAAAGGTTTACAATGCGTATGCACTTCCACAAAGTCGGTAGAAGAAGCAAAATACAAATCTCCGGAAGCTTGAAAAGCGGATTTGCTAGAGAAGCTGAAGGAAGAGGGGACAGAGATTCCAAGTCGGTTGATGGAGCGATAAAAGCATCGATGAATGTTTCAACTTTTGTTCTAGAATCTGAGAAAGCACAACCAAAGCGAGACGATAGGATTTTCAAGATTAATCGTGATAGCTGCGACGATTATATACGATCAAACGAATTGCTTGGTAAAAGGCTTGGCCAACAGAACGACGGTATGATTTTATCGTATTTTTTTTTTTTAAATCATTATACTTAAAAACGTAATGAAGACATCCTCCAATTGTTGAATAATAAATGTATGAAGGTGTGGGACGCGTTCGCGAGTACATTGATCATATATGTGGCAAAGTTCCAACGAGACCTTCCATGGCTCAAAAACCCGACGACGAGCTGGATATCAGCGGCTTTACGGAGCCTGTCGTTGTACAAGCGTTGCTGAAGTCTCGTGAACTTTCGGATAATATTTACAGCATTGAGCTCGAGATACAAAAGATCGGCGATAGACTCAACGATTGCAGCAAGGATAACGATAGAATGAAAAAAATGCTGCAGGCTAGTCATTCTTCTATCTCTTTCGTTCATCCTTTTTTTCTTTTAGTTGCATAACCCTCTGAGCGAAATAATAAAACTTTTGGTCAATTGGGGGACTGAGGGTCGTATGGAAAATTTTTCTTGTAGGATTTCGGGGTCGAAGATCGCAAAGTTCAAGAATTTCCCGAGCAAATGGGCGACGCTTTCGACGCTGAGTCATGGTTGAGCGTGAGTTTTTTTTTCTTTTTTTGCTGTCGCCGAGGGCTATGTGCACGAGAAAAGTGGATTTATTCCGTTCAAAGAGAATTCATTTCAATCGAAAAGAATCGAAGTCAAATAAATTCTTTTTTAGTTTAATCAATTTCTTTCATTCCGAACAATTTTTCTTTCATCTATTCGATGTGAATTTATAACAAACTCAGTAAATCTGACGTTATAGAGTATATTATTTTACTAAATCAGAAGAATTAATGTAAATGAAATATAGCGGAATATCGCAATTTTCTGTTCATTTACTTAAAAGCCAATTATTATGAGTGCATTGATATGAGACTAATTTAGTCGTTGGATAATCATAGAATTGTATGAATTCTGTGATAAGGATACCACCGCTAATGATGCTTATAATATTGTTGTATTTTTGAAATAAAAATTAAATGTTGATCGAAGAAACCAATTATCAATAATGAATGTATATAAAAAGAAAGAAAAACTACAAAAAAACATGAGAAATACGACAAAAACTCAGACAAGGTTAATACTATCCTCTCAGTCGATAATTTGATTTTCATTTGCAGCCCACAATATTTTCAACAATATAAAGCACCGATACGAAATGTATATGCAACAATTTTATAAGATATAATTATTTTAAAATGGGGGAAATACTATCTTTTTTAAAGGGCGGGGGAGGGGGGGGGGGGGATGGCGATTAGTCCTTGTTAGTTTATTTTCAAACACGAAATTGCCTATTTACGAAAAAACGAAATTTGTGTTCACAGTCATTGACGTTGACTCAATTGGCAGAACTTCACGATCGTATTTGTTCTTTGACATCGGGAATGATGCGGGAGGATGATGTTTTACCGGCGACGCGTAAAAAAGATAAGCCTGAAAGCACGCGAGTACAAGTAGGAATACAAGATCCATTAAAGGAGAATTATGATATTTTGAACAAGCGGATAGCGGCTCTACAGAAAGAAATAGCAGAGAAAGAAGCGGATGCTGCGAGAAAGGTTTACACGATGAGGCAATGTTTGCGTGAAGAGCAGGCTCAATTGATAAGAATCTCGGATAAGATGAATCAAGAGAGAAAACGAAATTTGGCAATACATTTGACAATGGACGATTCACCGTGCTGGTTGAACGATTGTAAGGCCGAATGCAGCGGGGATTTCGAGAACTCAATCGTCCCAAAAGATTCGAATAACTTAAAGAACGAAATTTGCCATAAACGATAAAAACTAAAAAATTATCACGAAACAAATGAATTCACTTCATTTGAAACTTATTCAATTCGTATGAAATTTATTCCATCAAAATGGCTTTATGATCAAAGATAAAATAATGAAATTAATATAATTAAATAATTAATTAAATGAAATATGAAATAAATGAAATGATAAAATAATTAAATAAATAAAAGTGTGTGTAGTTTAGTACAAAGTGCAAATGTTTGGTCATAATCATGAGCAACTTCCGTTATATATTATCAAATAAATCAAGTATTCTTATGTATGAAACATGTCGAAATTAAATTATCCCACAGTTGTAACGTACTCCCATCGCTAAGGTGAACCTACGAACGGTTGTAATAAAAGACATCATTTCCGGAACATCGTGAGTTTTGTTATAATTCTCTCTTTTTCCTTTGTTATTTCTCAAATTCTGATTAACCAGCGTGATTTCCGGGTTTGCTACTACTTCATGATTAATTACGATCATATCAGAGATTCTCGTACACACATGTACACGTACATATTCGTACGTATATAGTTTATATATATATTTATGACACATTGTTTATTGACGAAACACTGGGCACATGATTACATCATTGTTGCGTTCATGGCAGTATTTTTCGAACTTTCGCTACAAATGATAATCTGATTGGTCGATAAATTGTTGAAAGTCGTTTCGATTGTACCTGGCCACGGATAACGTAATTGGATTAAGGATGAAAAATAAAACGAATCCATTCGAAACGACGTCGATTCCATTCCGAATAAAATATATACACGTATGTATATGTGTATATTTGATTTATATGATCATATATATAAAATACAAATTCCGTCCATAAAACGATGAATCTCGTGTCACTCGAGAGTTAGTGTCATTGCTGCTGCAAACCGAAAGTCAGGTATTTTATTCGCATATTTTGGTTGATTTTTTTATGTTTGGAATACTACCGAAAGTGAAGAGCTCGATAGGTGTGTATTTACGTTATCCTACTTCATTCTTTCTTCGTTCGTGACATAGACACCTCTCGTCAAATATTCAACGGGATGATTATGCAACACTACATATGTGCGATACCGGTTGCATGTAGAGCCATTTTTTTCCTGGATCGATCGCAGAAAGATTTTATCCCCAGCTCGGACAATATAAAAAGTTGAATGATTGAGCATTCATGACTCTGTGAAACGCCAGAGCACCGCGAGCTCTTTTATTTACAATGTCGATTGTGTATACTGCGTTAATATTTTGCGCACTTTTCAAAATCGGAGTTAAGGTATTTTTTCAAATTCATTTTTGGCTGTTAGTTTAACGTGCGTGATAGAATAATTTTCGGATTGCTGTAATATTGAGAAAGATTTCAAAGTTTTATCAGTCGTTTTCAATTAGTTGATGGATCTGGGCATATTTTTCCTCAAAATGGTGTCATGTTGCTACGTAATTCGTTCATTCTTCCATGAATTTCGTTACCTTCAATATAAATATCCTGAATTTTGGCAGATTGCTTTTCATTTTGAATTTTATTTAACTGAGAAGCGGCCATGCTGTTCGAGTTTTCTCAAATTTAGATTCCCAAGAATTTCAACAATCTAGTAAACACTTTGCAAATTTGTCAATTTTACATCGCGGTTTTCTCATGTCACTTTAAATTATTTTTTATGAAGAATTCAACAATATTTAATTTGAAATAAATTTTTACTTTCATTACCAACGTAGATGAAAAAACCAAATGAAAAAAGTAAACGATAAAGAATGGATTTTGAATTGAGGTAGAAAAAGTAGCTTTTTAAACTCGTAGTTTTGAGAATTTTTTTTTTACGTATTTCATAAATTTCTTAATCCTCTGAATTTCACAGAAAAAAATACAGTGTCGTTTGTTGGAACTATGAACATTTTGAGACTAGTAAAGAACCTTTTGTAATTTAGATGCACATATTAAAACATTCTCTATTTTATTTACGTTTTACTATCATCTTCAATGGTCCTCCCAAAATTATAAAATCGATCAAAAATAATATTCAACATCGAATGAATTTTAGGCCAATCTTCACGTGTACCTCGACGATATTACAATCGATAATGTCGATCCTGAATATTTCGACACCGATAATACCAACGGTTACGTCAACGATAATATGATCTTTACGAACCTTACGGTTATTAAAACATTGCCGGAAGATTCCGAGGTGAGTTTTTCGAATGAAATTAGAATGGCAATAACGAAGAAGTAAAAACATAGTTGTCACGTTTTTTTAAGAGAAACATTTAAATATACTTTTGATGGTTTTCTATAGAATAGAGCACTCTAATTGATCTTAGAATTTGTATTACTTTTGATATATTTTTTTTTACGATGGCAAAAGTAAATGTTTAACAACATTTACTTTTGCTATTTGCTTGCATAACATTTGCTTGCAACCATCAAAATTGAGTGGGAAGCGGCGATGTAACTTTTAAACGATGTCACAGCATCCTCAGGATCTATTTAATTTTCTATTATGCATTTCATACATTAAAATACATGTTTCATATTTTTTTTGTAATGTCATGAATTTTTCGGATTTTCGGAATTTTTCTTTGCTTTAGAAATCAAGTATTTTCCTACTTTTTCTCGTCACCCATGAAAATGAGAAAAAGACTAAAGTTTTATCTAAAAGTGCAGTTTGAATGTAATCATAAAAACGATAAGGGTACGTCATGGAATGTCTTTGAAAACCAATTCCCCTGTCTATGTAAGAAATCGAAAATTGATTCTGAAAATTCTAGCATGATTACAGGCTCATTTCAAAATATCTGGATTGTCAATGGGCAAGTACATATTATCTACCGGTGTCGATCTTTTGATGCCATTGTGCGAGGTAACAAATGAGCCCATTATATTGGGACCATTTTTTTCTGTACTGGGTTTTTCGACGGAACGCTGTCCACCAACTCCGGTGAAGATCATTTAACAAAAACTATTTCATAACGAACAAGATCGTTTGGGTATGAGTAGGTGATAAAAGAATTTTTTTCATTTACATTCATCAGGGTAATTACTTTAAAGAGGAATACACTTTGCCGATGGAAACTCTGCCGGACGATTTCCCCAATAACAAATATCAGGCGCTCTTTGAAATCGTTTATAACGGTCAGAATATTCTCAAGGCGATAATCTATGCTGACATACAAACGTAAATCATCGACGGTTGATCAACAATACAATATCGATACTGCAAAAATGCTGCAAAACGTATAACTGAGGAGAGGTAATAAAGAAACTCTGAGCTTTCTAAATGATTTGATTTTGCTGCAAAAATAAATAGGCACTTCATTATTTCCTAATAGGAAATTATTAAATAAAATGTAATTATAGTAAACGGCACAAAAAATGCATTATTAAGCTTTATTATGATATAATTCTTCCCTGAATTATATGATTAACTTTGTGTACAATGATGTTTTCATAAATAAAAACAATTTTGCTCATCCCATCACTATTTTCACCGGTACTCGGAAAGCCGTATTCTGGCGTGATATGCACAACGAAAAGACAGATTTCCAGGCATGCATTACCGATCGTTAAATAGCCGCGAAACCTTTAAATCCCGAATACCATGAACTCCTACGTCTTTGGCTTATATAGGATGCTATGTACTGTACAGAGAGCGGGTTGTGCTATAGATATCAAGAGGGTAGATTTATGTGTTGGCCCGCGAGCGACCGCAGTGAAGGTAACGATTTTCTCTCCGGGTATATGTATAACTAACATATATACACGCGTATAAAGGGGGTGGGCTTTTTGGCTACGGGACCCTTGAGTGGCGAAGAGGTATAGGTGGAGTTAGACATCTAATAAGGCCTTATAATTCGTGAGAAGAACAAAAAAAGAACACCGTTTTGACGAGCGTCCCCCTCCATTAAACGAGCGAAATTGTGAATAATATCGTATCAAAAAGCTTTCTCGCTCTGTATAAATAAAACGCCTGATAAAATAAATGATCGGGAACACGCTAAAGAATGAATAATGGGGCATATGTGTCAAAAGTGGTATTTACATTTTCTCTTCATTTTCTGTCAAGAAGGCGCATTGTTATAAAACAAATAAATAATTATTCGAATGATTGATGAATGCCTTCTCGCCTTTAAGTCACAATTCCCAATCATTACTTCAGAAAAGGGGGAATATTTTTTTTTCACAGTGAAAAATAACGCGTATAATAGATTTATTTTATATCATGATATTTATTCCTATAAGACTTTTTTTCCCCGACATCACGGGACTTTTGGTATTACGCACTACCAGGATCTTTATTTTATAAACGCGACGCAACATTTGTAAAATATTTATAAACATTCTGTGTAATTTTTACTTTACGTCGATGTCATGGGAGTTGTTTTTGAACATCTTTAAAGTGTGTAGAAAATACAAACTTTCTAAAAATCTGAACCATCCGACAGATTCTTGACAAATTTAACTTCAATCTAAACATTCGTAACCTTCAAACGAATTTATGACAATTTTATCCCGGTATTATGAAATCTGCGTAAGTCATCGCAACCACAGTAATCTTCAGAACATGCTAAGTTTTCTGGAATAAAAATTAAAAAAATAATGATGAGAGACAACGTATAGTATTCCCATTGGAACAGAGCACCAAAATATTCGAGAATGTTTCACAGAGGTTTTTTACCTTTTTCGTAAAAAGTGAGATTTTTTGTTCATTTGACACGTTTCCGTCGTAGCATATTTGACGGAACATATTTCTCATTTATATAAATAACTCATGACTTGAAATACCACATTAATCCTTTGTAAACTCTCGACCCTTTAGCTCATTTCTTCCAGTCCCTTTTTGTTTCTTTACTCGACGGACCTTAGACTGCCACTTTTCGCTATTTTTTTGTGTGTTGGTATTTTTGCAAAACTTCTTTTATCTCACTTGTCAGACTCGCGTGTGGTCCAGCTTTGTCGCGTTATTATCAACGGACTTGCGTCATTTTTTCGACTGTAATGCCCGCGCGTGTGAACATTTACAACTTGGTTTGGGGCAAAGACAGACGATAGAAAGAGAGAGAGAGAGAGAGAGAGGGGGGGGGGGGAGAAAAAAAGAAAAAGAAAATGAAAAAAGATATCTAGCGAAAAATGAAAAAGCTGACGCTGAGCTTCCCCCCTCAGCCCTCTTTCTTTCTCTACTAGACACTCGACTATACTGCCGTCGTTGACGTCAACGTCGACGATGTTGTCCTAGCTTGTACATAATGTACGTAGATTCGTCGTTTCCAACAAAGCCACACCGAAATACAAACCCGAAAGCGTGCTGCTTCGAGCATACAACCAGCAAGAAAGCAGCCCCCTTTTCCGCACTCTTCTTCGCTCTTTCTTCCCGATCCGTCTGTCTTTGGCTGTCCCTCTCTTGCAAGCAGCGACTCCAGAGGAAGATTTATACGAGAATATATATAGGTAAAAAAGTACGTTGGAGAGAACATTTATTTGAAAGGACGTCGCCCTCAACATATCGTTCTCTCATCTTTTTGTTTTGTCCCTGCACTTCTCCGTGGAACTTCTATCAACGATATGCTTTGCTATGTATATACTTATATCTGCAAGCGTGAAAACATGGCATCGATCCTTGTCAGGGTTCTTCTTTTATGTCTAAACTACACAAAAAGATTGTCAAAATTTGGCGACGAAAATGTTTTCGTTTTACATGATTTACTGAGTAATAATTTTATTATTCGCTGAAATAAATTCACTCTTCCTTATAGATTTACGGAGACCTTTTTGGATCTGTGTCGTACCAGTAAACATATTTATTGTTTTGTTCCGTTTTGTCATTTTGAGTTTTGTTTTCTGTTCGATTTTTCTTTCGTTATTGGATCCAGTCCAAACTCCAGATTGGAGTGGAAGTAAATTTACGAACCAGATGCACTTTTTTTATCAATCGTCGTACAAAATACGCTCACTAAGATTCGACATAGTCAAGTGATCAGTTAATTTGGCATTGTGGTCATTAATTTTCACTGTCGCCATTTTTCGCATCGAAAAAATACTTCCTATGATGAATCGCTATGTGGATAACATATTCTGTCTCCGATCAATTTGAGATTTGCGAAAATATGTGCGAAATTTACAATGCATAATGTTTTCTATGTAGTCCACTGGTTCCTAAACATTTTTTGGTAAATGTCACTTCGAGAAGGGTTTAAGTAAACTCACACAAATTTTAACAGTAAGTTAACAATGTCTAAAGGCTTTTGCCATAATGAACATAAGTAATATGCTTACGACATTTGGATGTTAATATGCATAAGTTAAAAACGATGCTTGTCATTACTTTTAACGTTACAGTGCTTCTTTTCTTATCTCATGAACTCTTTATTATACAATTTTGTCTTCAATTTAGCAATTTTCATTTATAATTATGACCCTGAGCTTTTTACTTAGCTTTTATGATGAGTTTATTCGGATATAATAATACTATTTGAATCTCCAGAGACATAAGCAATGAGTTAATACTAAAAAAAGTAAGATTTTTTTGTTGAGTTATATTCAAATTGCAA